>CM035161.1:47595465-47798431 GCA_020205615.1 Panax quinquefolius
ATTATTATTATTATTCTTTGTTATTTTATTATTATTATTAGTACTATTATTATTTTTGACGTTATTATTATTATTATTATTATTATTAGTACTTACTATTATTATTATTATAATAATTATTATTATTATTATTAGTAGTAGTAGTAGTAGTAGTAGTAGTAGTAGTAGTACTACTACTACTATTATTATTATTTGTTATTTTATTATTATTATTAGTACTATTATTATTTTGATTTATTATTATTATTATTATTATTATTATTATTGTTATTGTTATTGTTATTATTATTATTATTAGTACTATTATTATTATTATTATTATTATTATTATTATTATTATTATTATTATTATTATTATTATTATTATTATTATTATTATTATTATTATTATTATTATTATTATTATTATTATTATTATTATTATTATTATTATTATTATTATTATTATTATTATTATTATTATTATCTTAATTTAAGGCAACATTTTAATAATCGTTGCAAAAGTTGTATAAAATATGCAATCTAAAATAAAATTGTTGCCAATGAATGTGGTCCATATTAGGCAACGAAATATAACAACAAAATAACTTTCGTTGCTCACGATGAGGAGAAATCAAGTGGTTAAAAATTTTGGAACGAATTTCTAACGAATTTTGTTTCCAAATTTTGCTACTACTTATGAATTTCTTTGCAAAAAGTGAATGCCTGACACAATCTGTAACGAAGGACAAGTTTCGTTGCTAAACGTACACTTTTAGCAACGACTTTTTAGCAACAAAAAAACTTCCGTTGCCCACGATGACGGGAAAGCAAGTGACCAAAAATTTTGCAACGAATTTCTAACGAATTTTTTTTCCGCCAATGAATTAGCAAGAAATTTTGCAACGACTTATGAATTTCGTTGCAAAAAGTGAAAGTCTAACACAATCTGCAACGAAGAACAAATTTCGTTGCTAAACATATACTTTTAGCAACGACTTATAAAGTCGTTGCCCGAAAAATCGTTGCTAAAGGCCCATTTTTTGTAGTGCTTTATAAGGGAGGGTGAATGTAATAACCCTATTTTCTATAAAAATAAATCAGAAATTTTACGTATACTTTTTTTATTATTATTATTTATAATGGTGGAAAGATGTGCCAGGTAATGTGTGTGTATTTATGTGATAAATATAAAATTTATTTATTACATGAATAATTACGAATAAATTTAATTAATTTTACTTTAGAATTATTGATCATTATAAATTATATTCTTATAATAATTAATTTTACAAGAAAAATGTTTTTATTAATTATTTTCCATGAAAATATGATTATTATATTATTTAAATAATATATGAAATGATTATAATAATTATTTTATTATATGAATTTAATTTAGAATAATTAAGTTAATTATTTAACTTAATTAGTAATGATATGTATATGCAAGAAAATCAGATATGGAATCCAAACCCTAATTTGGGTTTTGGAACAAGGAATGAGAATAATAATATTATATTATTATTTGTCAGTGTTATAGATGTGTACTGTATGTGTGTAATGTTAATGTGTGGAACAGTTTTAATGTATTATGACCAAACCCTAATAATATTTTTATAAACCCTAGTATTACTGTTAAACCCTAGTTTCGAAGTCAAATGAGACTTTAAAAATCTGTCTAGTAATTATGTTATGTGATTAATGACATTTATTATAATATTATTCTATTTTAGTGCTGTAAATATGTACTGTATATGTGTGGACTGATAATGTTGGTCAAATTATGGGTATAATGTCAAAACCCTATCATTAATTGGTTTAACCCTAAATTAAAACTCAAACCGGAGTTTATGGTTGGTAAGAAATTGTCTTATATGATTAATGATATTAATTTTAATTAGGGAACCCCTAATAATTAATATTTGGAAACCCTAATTGTTAGAAAACTTAATATCTAATTAGAAACCCTAATGGCTAACCCTAATTTACTAATTATAAACTCTAATTGCTAATTTGGCATGCTTAATTATAATTAGTAAAACCTAAACCTAATTATCATGTTTTATGTAATTAGAAACCCTAATCTAATTATGAAACCTTAATTTGTAATTTTTAGAAACTATTTTTTTCTAATTTAAACCCTAACTACACTACTAGAAAAACAAGAATACATGACGGAATTTTGTGACAGTTTTTAAAAACAATCACAAAAGATAGTAATTTGTGATGGACTTTTTAAGCAATCACAAAATAATAGTATATATGATGGCTCTTAGTGATGACTAATCTTGCCATCAATATATTATAATTGTGATGGTCATGTCAATCACACCAATTTTTTCATGCAAAATAAATTTTCTTTTTGTGACGCACTAAGTCATCACTTATAGATATACCCTTTTCGTGATTGCTTTTAAGCTATCACTAATATTTTAATATAAGAAATAATCAAAATAATATTTTATGACAGTCGTGACAATCATTAAAAAGATAGATTTTTGTGACGACTTTTATTTACAATTACAAAAAGAAGATATTTTGTGATAGAATTTTCAAGCCGTCACAAAACAATAAAATATATAATGGCTCTTAGTGATGACTAATTTTACCATCATTATAGAGTATTTGTGACTGTCATTGCAATCACCAAATCTTATGTGGAAGTAATTTTGTTTAGTAAGTCAACTCACATATGTTTCCTTTTATATTTTGTTTTAAAATTATAATCATGATCTGGACTTTGGTGTAGTGGTAATACTCGTTATTTAGTTTGCAAATGGGAGAGGGTTCGAATCCTACAAGTATCACTTGATACAATTAATATAGTGAAATAAATTATACGTAAATAGAGATTCACGTTCTTACATTTGATCCCAAAGTCTTGTTTTTATGATGACTTTGATAATCACAATAGATATAGGTTAATGTGATTGTATTAATCATCACAAAAGCACTAAGTGTTTGCGTGATTGCCAAAACCATCACGTAAAACCTTTCATGATGGGCGTATATAAGACGACCATTGTGATACTTAAAGCCATCACGTAAACCTTTCGTGATGGTTTTTCTACTTTTTGTGATGGATTTTGGCCATCACAAATGACCATTTTTATAGTAGTGCTAGAAATCCTACAATTTTTGTACTAAACCCTAAGGGTTAAACCTTAATGGTCAAACCCTAAGGATTTGTCATGTTACAACTTTGCCATTAAAATCATAAGTATAATGACTATTTTGCCCTTTTTGCCTATTTTATTAAGTTGCTTGTGATTTTTGCCAACACTTTAGTTGGTAAGCTACCCTTGACTTACTTGTACTAAAATATCCAGCAAATCAGCTATTCTAGATCATCTAATGCATTGCACCACTTTGTTTATATTGAATTTGAGAGAGAAAAAAAATCTTGTTCAAGCTCATTTGTCCAACATACACTGCACTAAGCTCTCTCTCCAAAAACCCACGAAATTGTATAGCATATCAGTCCCATAAAAAAGCCCCATGACTATCATTAACAGATCAGAAGCTTTGAATCAAGAAATTGTTCATTAAGGTATAAACCTAACCCTAGCAATCTGATCATTGATCCTCTATTAAAAGTTATGTTTGAGTGTTAATATATGTTGAATAAGGTGTTAATAGATGATCTGGGTTGATAGATGTTAGATCCATAACATCTATAGGCTCAGATCTAGTGATTTTCAAAATATGGGAAAAGTTGAACAAGTGGTCTGACAATGAATGTCAGACCTCATAGATCTTTGGTTGTTATGTGTTTCTGTTGTTTAAACATTTGATCTTGTAGTATGATGTGTGGCCTATGAACTAGAACTGGAATTAGGGTCATAGAATGTACAGATTTCATTTTATTGATGGTCAAAGGTCGTTGACCGACCATGACCCTACTGAATCTAGGTAACCCAGATTGCCCAGAAATGTCTGACAACCATTTTGTAGTCCTTGGATCTTATATATGTTTGTTGTTTTGTTATGAATGTTATATCTAGGTTGTATTTTGATATATGGACTGTAGACTCATGCTAATAGAACACCTAAACATTATATGGGATGAATTTAGTGGATGGTCAAAGTGACTGAAATGATCACAAAAACCATTTTCTGGAATTTCCAAAAATGGGATGAACAGCCTCTTTGACAACTTTTGACCGGCTCAAATCTTCCTCTGGTGATGTTGTTTTGTTGATCTAGTAAATGATAATTGTAGCCTGTAATCTCTACTTAAAAACCGAACTCTTATATCACACTGAGTAGACACAGAATCAAAGTTATATAGCATCAAAGGTAATACCCTGCAACTGTTCTTCATTTCTGGAAAACCTAGAAATGAAGAACAGCTCTGACATGTTTTTATGCAGCTTAGAATTTGCATTTGATTGATGGTATGGCCTAGATAAAGGTCGGATCATGTAGTATTACATCAATACTTCATGATCAATGTCTAAGATGGTCCAGAACTTGCTTTATCAAAGAATCAAAATCGATCAAATGAAGCAACTTGAACACTGACTGTCAGTGTTCTTGGTGCTCAAGAACACATTCAGCGACAGTATTGTCGCCTAAAGCACCTATAGCGACATTTTATTTCTAAAAATAATATTTTTATTAAATAATTAGTATTAAATAGTTTTTAATTATGAAAAATACAAAATAAATTCCTAAAAATTATTTTAAAATCAGAAAAATTAGTTTTTAATAATTTTTAATATATTTCATAAATATTTAATATTTTTGAAATATTAAAGGTATTTAATTTATTTAATTATTATATTAAATAAATTATTTAAAAATAATTTTAATACTTGAAAAATCATTTAAAATGTTATTATGTTATAAGAAAATATTTTAAGTTATTTTCTATAACTTATAATATTTTGTGATAAATTTCATTAATAAATTAATATTAATGATAATTAAGTTATTTAATAAATGCATTAAATAATTGATGAAAAATATAATTAATGATTTAAAAATCATATAAAAATGATTTAAAGGTGATAAAATATTTGAAGTTATAAAATATAACTTTTGATATTATGTCATGAAAATATTAATATTTTAATATTAATGATATTAGATTTATTTAATATTCATATTAAATAAATTAGTTTAAAAATTATTTTAATATTATTAAAATCATTTTAAATGAAAATAAAGTGTTTAAAAATATTTTAAGTTATAAATTATAACTTCTAATATTTAAAGGAAAATTTCATTAATAATTTGATATTAATTATATTAATTTAATATTAATGATATTAAGCTTATTTAATAATTATATTAAATAAATAATTTAAAAATTATATTAAATAAATAATTTAAAAATGATTATATTTATTTAAAATTATTTAAAAGGATATTAATGAATTAAAAATATTTTAAGTTATAATTAATGACTTTTAATATTTTTATAAATAGTACATTAATATTTAAATATTAATGGTAATTATTTAAAAATGATTTTAATTATTTTAAAAATCATTTAAGGGTAATGAAATACTTTGAAAATATTTGAAGTTATTATAAATAACTTTAATATTTTGGCAATGGTTTTATTAATAGTTTAATATTAATTAAATGTTAATGATAATAGAATTATTTGATATTTAAATTATTTTATAATAATTTTGATGTTTGAAAAATTGGAATAAATTATAATTATTATTTAAAAATTATTGTAAGTCATTTAAAAATGATATGATTGTTATTTAAATAGTTTAAATAGATATTGAACTTCGATATAGAGTCTTAGACTCGATAATTACCCAATAAAAGCCGCTTGATGCGGCTAGCGAGTTTTCGTAAATTGATCTATACTTAGATAGTTTGACTGTATTAATATTTGTTTGTAATTTAATGACTGTTAATTATGTGTGACAAGGTGATTAGGTTATGTGCTAACTGCAATAAGTAGTGCTATGTGTTATAGTATGTTATTCTAATCGATCAAATGATCTTATTAATGATAGGTTTCAGTATAAAAGATAAAACTAAGTTTACAGAATCGTAAGGCGGCAGACTGTGCAAGTATCCTATCTTTGCATTTCCTTTATGCAATGGATATGAGTAAGAAAGTTTCAGAATTATATTATTATTGTACCAGATTATTAAACCCATTGTTGTATATATTATATCCGATCATTGTTTATCAACATGATATTATATTATATAACTTATATATATTCTATTCAAGCAATTTGAAATATGGTTATACAAGTGTCCCCACTTGGATAATCATTGTATTTAATTACATGCTGATATATATATATATATATATTGATCCCCAGTATGAATACAGTAAAAGTCGTCTAAGCTATTTGACCCAGCTAGACACAGATTTAGAAATATCGTTGAATATGATAAAACTCTTTTGTATCCAATCAAATTATTTTGGTTCAATTCCTGACTAATTATGAACATCCCGAACATGGGAAAATTTTTATGCGCCAAGGCGGACAAAGTGAATGATAATATCGTTCTTGAATGTTTGATCAATACAAGGTCCATGAGATGTACACCCTTGTGCCCGTAAGTTATGACGGTTTACAAATGAAGTTCTATCTAACCTTTTCGAAAACGGAAAACAATGTTCATAGTCTATCAACTACCCTATATATATGGTCAATACGTAGTTTCAAAACTTTGATATAGAAATAATATATTGTTATGATTGGTTCAGTTTACTTCACAACTATTGATCTGTTGTAGAAGTGATGTACAAAGAAAATATTTAATTCTTTCAACTAATTATATTTATAATTGTTATTACTTGCTGGGCACTCAAATGCTCATCCTTGCTTTAAATTTAAATGTTTTCAGCTAGGCATGATCCACCCGAAGGTTCGGACAAAAACAAGTGAAAAGGAAAGCAAACAGTATATGATTATTGGTATCTTTTGTAATATTTAGATTGTATTAAGATAATGATATGTATTATATATCATGTAAAGAATGTAGTATAGGTTGCGTACTTGGGATTAGACTCTGATAAATGTAAATTAAGTTTGATATTCATATTATTGTTATTATTATTAGTATTATTCCGCTCATAGAAATGGTATTGTAAAGCACCGAGTTTGGGTTTCAAGTACCTGAATTTGGGGGCGTTACATATTCTATTATACTCCGTTGGTTAAAGTTTTGGCTTCTATTATGACGCCCCCAAAATAGGTCCATTCCACCCAACCTATTCTGAGTCGCCAAATACATGGTACAGAAAACAACTTCAACTTTATTAATACAATTATCGTGCAAAATACAACAACACATATGTTGTGAGTTTGATACAAATATATACCAACTCTGACTCATGTCCTAATTGTACCTTACATAAAGGTACAATCAATAACTATTTTAAAAATTAAAATCTTTGGGAAGTGCTCAAGGAAACCTTCTTACATGGGAGGCCATGCGTCTAGGTTATGATAGATATCATATGTATCCTTGGTTGATCCAATAAACCCCAAAGAAAAACGAGAAGATTACTATCATGTTCCTTCTAATGGTGAGTCTTCTCTTGACATATAACTATCTCTACTGTCTACAATTAAAAATTATATTTCAACCAAACTCCAAGATCATATAGATATACTCAGCAAGTGGATGTGCATAACCCTGTCTTATGATAACACGAGGTTGTATGTCATTAGACATCTTGTATGATAGTGGAAAAACACCCTTCTAAAGTTGGGTTCACCTCACCCTATTGTTGTTCACCAAAATCAATTATTAAGTGACGTATAATATACGACACACACATCTTAGGTCTTCAATATAATTATATATTGTATGTCATGCCATTTTATAATGTGTTGAGAAGCTTTAACAATCTTGGACCATCACAATATTCCCCTGTTATCCCCGCTCGACCAAGCTACACTCTTATTACCTGAAAGGAATTATGAAGCAAAAGGGTGAGCACAACTAGCTCAATAAAGAATATCATGACTAAAGATAATTAAATTATCAATAGCCTTCGTCAGTAATAAATCAGAGATTTAGAACATATGGTAGATGATAAAACTTTTCAACCATAGTTGCAGCGGAATGAGTAATCCATTAGAAGAGTCAAATAAACCATAAGTTCTATTATCTTCTCCATGTTAAAAGTCCACCAACAATATTTTATCCCTATAACATCAATCAACAATTTCTGTCCACAATCACGTATATAATTCATAATCATAATTGTAGTTCTAAATTCCTCTTCTCATCCAGGACGAAGATAATTTTCATCACCTGTCTTTACCTGAAACATCAAAGATCATGGTTATACCAAATCACAGTTCTGGTTCATAATCATACTAATAAATTCATATTTGCACTACGAGCCAAAGATATTCATCAACAGTTCATCTTTGCACTACAAGCCAAAGATATTCAACAACAGGACATCTTTGCACTACGGGCCAAAGATAATCATCAACAGTTCATTTTTGCTCTACAGGCCAAAGATATTCATAATAGGTCATCTTTGCACTACAGGCCAAAGATATTCAACAACAGCTCATCTTTGTACTATGGGCAAAAGATATTCAACAACAGGTCATCTTTGCACTACGGGCCAAAGATATTAATATTTCAAAGAAATATATAATCATTTCAGAATTTATATAAACAATAATTATAACCATGTTGATCAATTCACATTTGCACTTAAGCTAAAGATATTCAATTATAAATTCAATGGTCATGATCATACCAGTCAACAATTCATCTTTGCACTACTGGCCAAAGAGAACCCATAGTCATGATTATGCCAATAATCTACCCATCTTTACACTCAAGTCAAAGAGAAATTTCATCACCAGGATTATAAAAATATTATAAGAACAATATAATCAAAACATGGATTTAATTTCAAGAGTAAGATTAATAAATCAACGATTTCATAACACCTTAATCCAAATATTATAAATCACTTAATAATCTTATAATCTAATATTATTAATATTACCATAATATTTTAATCATTTCTTAAATTTATAAACAATTTATTTTAATTGTTTACACTTTACTAATTAATACATTTCATCATCCAAAAATGCGAAACTCATAAAATTTCATCACCGATAACCAAAACCCTCATCAAAAATCCGCATATACCTTATATAGGATTCCCAAGCCATAAAATCCTATTTTCCAATTTTGTTACTTTACATAACATATTTAATTCATTTACTCATAACTAGTCCATTTTCATGAAAAATACCAAAGCAGTACAAACAAATTTTCTTTTCTGGGATTTAGCAGAATATAGTCCCATATTGAACATATATTTTTCTCAGAATTTTTAAAATTCATTTATTATTTTTCATATGGCCAAAACTTCCGAATATTTAGACATTTATCATAAATTGTACTTTCGTCCAAAAATTCTGAAAATTACAGAGTATAATACTATTATATACATGTACCCCAAATAAAAATTTCACCAATTTTGGAGTTAACCACAAGGAATTATAAGGGTTTACTTTTAAAATAGTCTTTTCTCATAAAATTCATAACTCCTAATCTATACATCCAAAAATTGCCATTTTTGGACACAATCTAAAAAACTCATCAAATTATCATTTCAAATTTTTTCAGAATTTTTGAAGGTCGGAAAAATTACGAAACATGAAAAACATAATAACCCTTAAAATCCCTTACCTCTAAAGAGTAGTGTTTCTGACTGGAATATCGGATGTAAAGCCGAAGGAAACTTGCACTGAATAGCAACTCTCAAGATATCTAAATACTCACAAAAATACGTTCGACAATATAGAGAGAGAAAACTTATGTTTCTGGTGTGATTTTCAATTCTAACTTAAGCGCCTATTTATAGAAAAATGCTAGAATGCCAAAGGAGACTAAATTAATAAAATAATATATTTATTTTTTCTCGTCTATGCCCACACTTGTTGAACAAGCTGAGCAGCCAGCATTGAAAAAAAATTCAGCACATGCTTTTACAAAAAACAAAAGTGGGTTCCACCCATAATTTTAATAAAAACATTTAATTTCCGAAACTTCAATAATTCATAATAAATAACCCCTTTATCAGAAAAATATGAATTTTATGTCCATTCCACACGAAATTGAATTCTCTACAACTTTGTAGCTTCAAGTTTTTCCCAATTTCAAACAAAAAATACCCAAAATCCACATACGGACGTTTTTCAACACCTCTTAAAATTCATAACAAATCATACGTTAATTTTTAACGGTTTAAAATTTGTGGACATATACTCAACTTACATATGTATAACATATCCAAAAATCACAACGATCCAACGGCCGGATTAAAATTATAACTCACGCAATAGAGCTTTAAGAACACCGATTTGATTTTCGGACTATAAGTCCCTCGTACCAGTTTCACTCAAACAGTCACCACGAAAAATCCACAAAGAATTTCTGGGTGATTCAAATTTCTATATTTATCTTACTTCCAGAGAATTCTTTTGATATATGGCTCATCTCCTAACTCATTATACACAAAGAGTTTTAGATTTTACAAAATCAAGTAATAAACTATTTTTCTGAAAATTTTCAAATTTCATTCTTTATTTCGACAAAATACTAATAAAACACCCCAACATTAATTCTTTCATTTATAATCACATAAAATAAATATTTCCTCATCCTTCATTTATATCCATATAAAAATATATATTTCCTTATCATATAAATCAATAAATAATTATTCACAAATAATATTACAGAATCACAATAAAGACAACTACGCCGTTCCTAGGAAAAAGGGGGCTTTTCGATAAGG
Organism: Panax quinquefolius; assembly: GCA_020205615.1. NCBI lineage: Eukaryota > Viridiplantae > Streptophyta > Magnoliopsida > Apiales > Araliaceae > Panax > Panax quinquefolius. Next base: position 47,606,225 of record CM035161.1, read on the forward strand.
ATTTCTCCTTACTAGCGTGCAATTAGGTGACCAAACCTCTCCTTGACAGAACTTTATAGACATTACCAATAATGCTATCTAATAATATTATCCAAACAATATGAATTATTGATCCGATAATAGAAAATACTGTGCCGTGACAATTATTGAAACAACAATAATATAAAATATCAACGCAACAATTATTGAATCAATAAAATAAAATATTAAACAAGAATTATCGTAATAATTATTGAGTGCCTTCTTTCACGTAAGAATCAATAATTCAAAATATCAGTAATACCGCGTACATCGTCTTTGTGCAACCACACGTATTATTGTATTTTAACCACCGGGTATTCCAATAGTGTTAATGGTAACACCTACGCCGTTATTTATAAAAACTCAAACTTGTTGTTTTCTTCATCCGATGATATTCTCACATGGGCCCATAAATGGTCATGCTTGCATTTTAATATTCCCCGACAACAAGAATATTCCACGACCGAATGAATATTCCCCGACAACAAGTATTTTATAGCTACTTGCTTGTTTTGAAAAAAATTTCATATATCACCCTTAACTTTATTTTTAATCAATTTAACCATTTACTGAATAGTAATTATAAGAAAAATTGAATACTTTTATTCCATAAAATTCGGGGTCTTACATCTATATTCCATGAAATTAGTAGAATATCCTTGATATTTGCACTTCATCCAGTATCTTTTCATGGAAATATTCTTCTGAGCATTCTTTAATTTTACTCCACAAAGCAGTATCATGTTGATAATTTGGACGTTATTGATTTCTGGATAAATTAAATTATAAATCTTTAAAATTTATCCATGAACTTGTTTTATTGAATTATTATGTCATTGTCATCATCCTCATGCTTATATTGTGATGAAAGTCATCTTTGGTTTACGTGCATAGATGGACTTGGTATGATTATGACCAGGGATTATTCGGTATAATCATGACCGTAATGTAACGAATGATGTGGTAAAAGTCCTCATCGGCACTGTAGTTCATTGATGGACGGGTTGTTGGTATGATTATGACCGAGGATTATTCGGTATAATCATGACCATTGATGATTACATGAATATCCTCGGCGTAGTGTGCGGGATGATTCAATTTTATTTATTGTCGAGTCTCGTGATAAAGTTGATGAAAAACTTTTTAAATCATAGAAGATAGTAGATTTTACGCTCTACTTGACTCTTCTAATGGATTGCTTATTCCGTTGCGAAGTGTTGATCTAAAACTTGTTGTCTATTGTATTCTATCGCTTGTTATATTTGTTGAAGGCTAAGGATAATTTATTCAATTATCTTAGTCATAATATTTCTTCTTTGGGCTAGTTGAGCTCACCCTTTTCTTTCACTGTTCTCTTCAGGAAATGAGAATATAGCCGGGACTAGTCGGAGAACGGAGTGACGGTCCAAATGATAGCATTAGTAGTCCTCACTATTCTGTTAAATAGTGTGATAATAATTATAATGAGGACTCCATTGAGAGTGGATATTTTCTAGAAGGCAATATTCTTGTTTAAACTCTCAGCTATATTTTGTCGTATATTACCCGACAGTTGTATAATTAAGTTTGTATTTGATTTTTGTACCATGTATTTGGCGACTCAAGATGGGTGATGTATACCTATTTTGGAGGCATCACAATCACGATAATTGTTAGCTAGACAATTAAACAATTCATCACAAATCATAATAGACAATCTAAGAATAATCACAATAATTAATAGAGAAGCATACTAAAAATAAACTATGCAATAAGCTCCATTGTAATCTTAAACAAAAGATTTAATTCATGATTAATGAATTAAAACCAAGAATCCACAATTGAATAAACATTAAAAGACAAAAATAAGAGTAGAGTGAAGAATTAATCTATTGTCAGCAAATCTCCATCTTCCTCAAGCTCCTGCTCTTGATCTTCAATGGTCTCCAAGTTGCTTCAATCTCCAAAACTAATAAGAACTAGGGTTTTGGTCCTAATCTACTCTAATCTATTCTAATGGAATCCTCTCCTTTAATCCTGATGGTTCTCCTCCTTTTATATGTCTTTTTAATCCCCTTGGAAGTCCTTGATCAATCAGCTCGAACCAATCCTTTTTGAACTCAAATTCTGAAAAACTCATTTTTCTTCCCATACCCCCGCCCCGGCGGGGGTTTTTGTACTAATGAAGCCCGCCCCGACGGAAGGGTATTCTGCTCCTGACCATGTACCCCTACCCTGGCGGGGGTTTCCTTTGCATTTATACCTGCCCTGGCGGGGGGTAGTTTTCCAAAAATTACGAAAAATGCCACTAAGATCAAGTTTTCATGTTTTGCCCTTCCGAAGCCGTTTCCTACAACAAAAACACAAAAACAAGTAACAAAACACTAAAAATGCTTAAAGTTAACAAAGAATTAAGCCCTAAAGATGTCCAAAACATAGGCATAAAACCCACTCATCAAGAATGTTCAATTCTTAGGTAGCTAGTTAGTTATTTTTAGTAATTTCAAACATATTGGTTTAACTCCATGAAATTATCTTATATTGTTGGTTTTAATGGTTTTCAGGGACTAATGATGAAGTTGTGCATACACGTGGGGCAAAATTTACTAAAAATCACAAGTTTTACTGTAAGAGGGACCTCGCCAATTTTACCTTTTCCTAACTTAATACACCAGCCTTGACTGGGGTTTTGTGATTTGTTACCCGTGGGTATGGGAATCAATTTTTTTAAAAAACTTCTAAAAGCTTGGCTCTTCCCCACTTCATATTCCATAACCGAACTTAGCCACTTCCTAAACCCACGAAATCCCCCATACTCCCAATCTCCATTAAATCCGACCACCACTACCACCTAATTCTTGAATTTTACCATCTCACACCAAATAACCATCAAATACTCTAATCTCATACACCAAAACCTAGGTTTTCATCCAACTTAGGGTTTACAACAAGGGAAGAGAAGGAAAATTCAAAATTTGTCAATCAAACACTGTACAATAATCATCACTTGGGGCAAATCATTGTGGTAAGATATTATCATCAGTCTTTCTTCAAAGTTTGGATTCTAGTCATCACTTTTTGGGGTTTTATGAGTTGTGTGCACTCAAACTTTTTATGAATTTACCTGAGACAAAGTTGGGGGATTTGTTGATTGTATTGTGAGGAATGGCTCCTAAAACTCCTGTGAAACGCCAAAGGGGAGAAGGTTTTTCACCACCGACCCAAAGTTATGATAAACGAAAGTTCATGAGTGCTAATGCGGAGGACAAATATGATTATCTCTTGCCCAAAGCACTGACACCGGAAAGGGGGTTGAGGCTAAATGCTTTTGATGGACAGTTGCAAAGATAGATTCATGAACAGGGATGGGAGGTATTCATTGATGATCCGGATCCTATGATTGTGAATGTCGTGAAGGAGTTCTATGCCAACACAGAGGATAGGGTGCCATTTATGGCATTTGTGCCGAGAAAATTAGTGTCGTTCTGTGCAGAGTCAATAAATGAGTATTATAGCGTTCGTGCCCCAGCAGTGTGTCAATATGTCTAACTCTGAGAAAATAACCCTGACTTTGATGAAATCCTCACGGAGATTTCAAAACTTGGCACTGTTTGGGCGAAGGGGAGAAAGGGAGACACCTATGAGTAAGGATCTGAGCCTATATGAAAAGATCTGGTATGCGTTCCTATGCACGAAGCTATTTCCTTCGACGCATACCAGTGAGGTTACAAAGGAAAAAGGTGCTACTCCTATATGCTATAGTGAAATATTTTGACATTGACATTGGTTTCATCATCTGATTTTCAATGGGCTATTTTTAGGAGGACTGCAACACCCTTCACTCATCTGTGGGTTGTGCAGGCAGTATGACGTTCGATGGTCAGGTGATGAGCCCGTGCAACAGCCTCTCTAGCTTCTTGATTCCAAGATGATTGCTCGATACTTAGTTTGGGCTGGAGGGGATTCGCATCCTCGAGGTTTAGTTTTTGTATTTCCTGATGCTCCTGAGGAGGAGGAGGCAGAGGATACCTCGAAGGATGACGAGTTCAGAGCTGATGAGGTGACTGGTGAGGAGGAAGCTACGAGGGGTAGTAGGTCTACCAAATATATGTTTAGTACCCAGTTCTGCAATCTTCAGAGGCATCTTGATAAGAAAGATAAAAAAGAAGATAAAAAGATGAAGAGAATTGCAGCAAGGCAGGATCACATGTTCAACACTATGAATAATTCCTTTGCTTCATTGAATAAAGCATTGAAAAGATTGAATCCAGCTGCTGCGGATTAGTTCCAGTTTCCAGTCCTTGAGCCAATGCCACAGTACCCTCCTTCTAACTCTGATGTGGAGGAGTTTTCAGTTCTTATTATACAACCACCACCACCACTACCACAAGCTTAGCATGCTACAAGGAAGTCCTCTTTTACTTTAATGCAATATCTTTACAATGAGGACATTGTTTATGTTAAGTTTGGGGGAGTATTAGTTATTTTTTAAATTTTTTAGCTAAGTTTTTTATGTCATATATTGCTTTGCTTGTTTTAGTTAGTTTTTGCATTCATTAGTTCATGTCAGTTAGTTTGCATTAATGTAGTTGCATTGTTAATAGTATAGTTATGTTTTATGTAGTTAAGTAGTTTAGTATTATAAATAGTTTTCTATTTCTGTTCTTAGTGAGTTATTAAAAAAAAGAAAAAAAAACTAAAATATTGAAAATCTCAAAAATATTAGTTAGTTTACTATTTTTATGTTGCATTTAGTTCATATTTGCATGATTCCAGCTGTTAGATGGTTTAAGTCTGTTTTGGCCAATGATGAGATTGGAATTGCGTAGACAAGTATAGTATTGATTATTAAGGCTTTGATGTGATTTCTTATCATAATTTAGATCTTCATCTGTTTGAAACTGGTATAATCAGGATAACACGTTAAGAAATGATTATGTTGACTAATTGAGTCTAAATTGACACATAATGGAATTCTTAAGGATAATGCTAGTCTGAATGAAAGAAAGTCATGAATAGGTAGAGATGACTAAGAGTAGACAAAAACCTAAGTTTGGGGGGAAAATTTGGGATATAAGCTATATAAATAAAAAAAGAAAAAAAAAGGAAAAAAAAAACACCATGGCTAGTTTAGTTTTGTGACCTTTGTTTCTTGATCAGTAAGTACGCCCGAGGGGATGTCTCTACACCTAGTGCCCTAAAGGCTTATGGTTTGGGAGTCATTGGTTGAAAGCTCACTAAGGGGTAGCATTGAAAAGCCTAAGAGGACTAGACATTGCACAACCATGAGAAAAATAAAAAGTAAAAAAATAGGTAAAAGAGAGAAAAAGCCCCCGTATGTGAATAAATAAAGCATAAGTATCCCATTTTGACCTTTGAATTTGGTAACTATTTAATTTTGGTAGGATCTTGTTTATTTTTTTGGTTTTCTTGACTCTCAGCTGTTTGAGTCCTTTAAAAAGAGGCCTATTATGTGTTTTATTTAATGTTATATCAATTAGCATGGTTGTTGAGCACACACGAACTATATCAGTTATAACAGGTTAAGATTCGATGATTATTTGAGAAATTATTGATTTGCCTTGATATGTTATACTATCATGTCTATTTGATTTCTCTAAGGCTGTATGATTAAAATTTGTTCTGTCTTATTGCTAGATTCGTAGACATGTAGTTAATTGCATTGCATTGCATTTTTTTGTGCTTGAGGACTAGCACGATTTAAGTTTGGGGGAGTTTGATGAGTGGGCTTCATACCTACGAATCGGGTTCCTATTTGGACTTAAATAGTGTGCACTCCGGTCATTTTTGTACAGTTTTATGTGTTTTATGCGTGTTGTGTTTGTAGGTTTTTGTATGTGTTAGGCAATGATATATGGTAGCAATGTGGCAGGACTTGGCAGGAAAAAGCAAGGATTCAGCTGCTACAATTTAGTACCCCGCCGGGGCGGGATTATTACAGAGAGAAGACCCCACCGGGCGGGGGTACACGTGTCAAAGAAATTAGACCCACGGGCTGGCATTCCCAGCTTAAACCACGGGCTGGGCACGCAGATACGAGAGGTGTTCTGATGCAATTCAATCAACGCAGATGGCGTGATGTAACGTAATCGGCTTCGATTAAGATTGGATTTGAAATGTTTTTAACAGATATTATTGGGACTTAGACAAGAATTAATCACTCATCAATCACAACTTTTGGGAGCCCTAATTTTTTGAAGATCATTGGAGGAGTGGAGTAGAAGATTAAGATCATGAGAATTGTAGAATTGAGTGAGGATAAGGGTGGTTTTATACTATTCTATCTCTTTTATTCAGTTTTTGTAATTGGGATGATGAATTCTTTTATCTATTCAGTTTTTAATTCATTCATGATGAACTAAATTTCTTATTAAGCTTTCAATGGATCTTTAATGTGGAATGATGATTATCATACTTTGAATTCAGTTTAATAAAGATATCTTTACAGTTTATCTATTGTGATTTATGCATAATTTATGAATTGCTTGATCACCAATTCTATGTGGATTTGTATGGACTCGAGAGATGAGATATGAATATAAACTTAGTCACAATAACATGTGTTCATGATTTCTGCATTTTGATGGAATTCTTGATGTATGTTTAGGATAGAGATATACCTAACATCGCATGTAATCGTGTAAGAACTTGGAATTTAAACCTTACTTGATTTTAATTCACATAGAGATATAGTGAATTAGTTAATTAGGGTGTTTGGCTTAATTATATCAATTGCGGATTTAAGTTAATATGGTGTTAGTGAATTGAGAGATGGCTAATTCTACTTTAGTGTTCTTGATTAATGAGCTGAGATAGTTAATTGAATTGAAAAGAACTGTGATAATCTGAGTGAAGCTTAAAGTGAAATTGCAGGCTTAATTCTCCATTATCTGATTAAAATTTACGGTTATTAGTTGTGTTGATTTGTTTTAATTTCTAGTTTATTAGTTTTTCACTATTTTAAATAATTAATTCGATTTGTTTAATAAAATTGAAATAATATAAAGCTGGTAATTGTTAGATTAAAATTAATACTTGTCTTTGTGGGAACGATTCTTGACTTATCACTATATTACTTGTTGATCACGTATACTTGCGTGCAGTGCGTAATTGAGATTTTACCCAATAGGGACCCACCCTGGACTTCCGCAGGTAGTCCTACGGATTTCTCAGGTATACCCGCGGAAGGCCGCGAGTGGTTTTATAATCTCTGGGCCCTTTCACAAGTCATTTTCAGTTTGAACTTTTCAGAGAAATCCAGACCTTTCATCTCAGATCTACTCATTTCGGGCTGCTTTTTTCGAAATCCGTCACCTTACAAATGTTCTGCACACTTCAGATAACGCTTTACATCCATTTCTTTCAAATTCTGATTGTTAGAACGCTATATTTCATGATTAGTAAGTTTAAACATAATATAGTAAATATGTATGCATAAATTACTTGCTAAAAATGAATGGGCCTAGTAAATGTTTATATTTTACTATGCTGAACATTCTGATGTGAAAAAATTTGATTTCTGAGATAGTCATTTTACACTCTTTAATTTTTGGCTACTTTCTTTATCCTATTTGAGGATAAATGAGCATGAATTTTCAAAATAAAGTATACATGGTAATTTAGATGCCATGGTGAGTTTAATTTTAATGTTTTTCATATATATAAAATATTTATGTATGATTTTGGATTGGTGTGCTACTGAATGGCCACCTGATCATGCTTATTGTGCATGTAGAAAGTCCATTTTATAAAGGAGACTTTGGTGAAATTTTATAAGAATTTGGGCATTTGATATGCATTCAATTTTAAATCTACTGGGGAAGTATGTTAAGCTAATGCATGTTTTCACATAGAATATTCATGATGTGATTTCTAACCTTCTAGGATTCTAATGTCCTAAGGTCATGCACTTACTCAATTAATTTGCAAGTAAATCATACCTCACCCTTTCTGAGACAATTTGGAGATTTTTGTTTCCAGATATGGATTCTTAGAAACGCAACAACTTTATTCCCCATATGGTTTCTTCTGGGGTTGTGAGGGCGACTTCGACTGTTCCTTTGCCCAGACCAACCCGACAGGCGCGTCAGTTGGTCGAGTCTGTTATCCATCCCATTAGAGTAGAGAGGGCGGATGCCATTGACGAGGAGGAAGACCCTATTGCAGATACAACTTCTTCTTCTTCTACACCACACCGGGATCTTCCCGGTATACATGTGCCTATTCCCGATCTTTTGGGCAATTTGGGACGTCATCCATCAGTCCATATTCATGCAAATGAGGTAATGGAAGCTTTAAAATTTTCTTTTGTTTCTCTTCCCATTTTTAACAATGGTCGGTCCTTTATTTGTAATGCAGGTTCTTGGTTTACTCAGCTGAGGGGGAACTAGTTTAGTGTTCATTCTATTTATCGAAACTTGCATCCCGAGTACCGGGCCATTGTACATTCATGGGGACTCGAGGCTTTCTTTTCCATCACACCATGACGCTGTCCATGGGGTTATATGAGAGCCTTTTCCGAGCGGTGGTTTCATCAGACTCAATCCCTCCATTTGCTAGATTATTAGGTGATGATGACTCCGATGAATTGGAGGTTCATTACGGGCTTGGAGTTTACAGGTGAGAGGGTGCCATTGTCGATAGATATTTCTCCCACTACTGTTAGATCTTGTTGGGGATCCCCGCTTCGGCCCTCAAGGGTCGGCCTATCTGTTCCGGTCCATTAATAATTAATGCTTCTAGTGGGGCTTTATCAGAGCCTCCTCTAGAGGATCAGACAGTGAAAGATTGCATTCTTCGCCGTCTATTTCTGACGATTATGAGGGGCTGCTTCATTGCAGATAACTCATCGATTGTTTCATTTGCCCTTATTGGAACTCTTCGAGATGTAAATCGCATCGAAGATTTTGATTGGGGCTCTTTCACATTTGTATATTTCCACCGAGGGATGCGCCTATGTTCTGAAGGCGTTATAGAGGCTTGGTTAGGCTTCTACCACTTTTTGTTGGTAAGTATTGACAATTGATCTTCCATTCCCTACCTTAGGGTATTTTTGATAGATAAATTGATATACTTGGTTTTTGCCTATTTTAGTTCTGGGTTTATGAGAGGCTTCCTTGCCTTCGGTCATTTACCACTTTGGGCTTGGAGACATATCCGCAGGGACAGCGTTGGCATTACTCTACTTTGACAGAGGTCCCATAGCGGATGGTTTTACACACAGTCGCTTACAGCTAGAGCTATTGACTACAGATGTCATCACCTGGGTGTTAGAGTTTATGCCCTAGATGTGACGCCCCCAAAATAGGTATACATCACCCATCTTGAGTCGCCAAATACATGGTAAAGAAATCAAATAGAAACTTCTTTAATACAACTGTCGTGTAAAAATACGACAAAATATAGCTGAGTTTTTACATGAATATTATCTCATAGACAATATCTAAACTCAAATTCAATCTTCATTACACTTATTATCACACTAAGTAGTGAGGACTACTAAAATAACCATCTCGGACCGTCCCTCCATTCCCCAACTACTCCCAGCTACGTTCTCATTTCCTGAGGAGAACAATGAAAGCAAAAGGGTGAGCTCAACCAACCCAGTAAGAAATATTATGACTAAGATAATGCAGAATAAATTATCATTAGCCTTCAACAGTGTTAAACTAATAAAATACAATAAACATCAAGTTTAACTGCAGCAGAACAAGAAATCCATTAGAAGAGTAAAGTAGAGTATGATATCTACTATCTTCTATGATTTAAAAATTTTATCATCAATTTTATCGCTGAGACTCAGCTTAATAAATAAACCACATCATCGAATCATCCCTGCACTATAGGCCAATGATATTCATGTAATCATCAATGGTCATGATTATACCGAATAATCCCTGGTCATAATCATACCAACAACTGTCCATCAATGCACTACGGGCCAATGAGGACTTTTACCACATCATTTGTAACATTACAGGTCATAATTATACCGAATGATCCCTAGTCATAATCATACCAATCAACAGTCCATCTATGCACGTAAGCCAAAAATGGTTTTCATCACAATATAAGCATGAGTAGTGCTCTGGGTGAATAGTAGTTTGTGAATAGTGCAAAAATCATGAAATTTTTTGTTATGAATAGTGCTCTGGGTGAATAGTACCTCGTGAATAGTACTTTGTGAATAGTACTCGTGAATAGTACCCGTGAAAAGTACTTTGTGAATATTACCATATAAATGAATAGTACTCATGGACAGTACTCCGGCATGAAAAACTTAAAATTTAACAAGAATGTGCAGAAATTATCCTTATGAAACGATACTAGATGAAGCGCAAATTTCAAGGATATTCTTCTAATTTCACGGAGTATAGAAGCAATACTTTAACAAAATGAGGGTATAATCAAGAATATGAGACAAAATAATATTACTCACATACTTCAGAGTATGGAAGAAAATATTATTCCTTATGAATACTGAACAAAAATAATATCCCTTACCTTAGAAGAAGACTGGATACTAGAATAGTGAAGTAGCAGAATACTCTTCTTCTTTCTCTCTATAGCTTCTCTCTCTATAATTGCTCTTGTGAGTCTTAGTGAATTGGTGAGAATGAAATAAGAATGAGCTTCTATTTATAGGAAAATATAGTTTCGATAATTGCACGCTTTGGGGCTCAAAATACTATAGTATAATACCTTCATCTTTTCCTTCATTTTTAATCTAGTCCTAGAAGTATTATCAAACTTGCACCACCTCCCCTAATAGTACATGCATGTGAATCAATAGTACATTCATGTGAATCAGTAGTTCTATACATGTGAAAAAGTAGTTACAGTATAGTACCTTCATCTATACCTCCATTTTTAATTTAGTCATGCAAGTATTATCAATCTTGCACCACCTCCCCTAATAGTACACGCATGTGAATCAATAGTACATACATGTGAACAAATAGTTATAAGCATGTGAATTAATAGCAATTAATTGCTCATTTATCCGATTAATTATCCGATTGGTCAATATAACCTTATAGAAATAAATGTCAATTTCCACTAACACTAATAATCCAAACACAATGGAAATATCAATTTCATCTTTAACCAACACGAACTTATTCATCATTAATATTATAACTCACAATATTTAACAACCAGATCATTCCCAAGAAAGATGGGGCTTTCCGATAAGGATTTCTCCCTATAGGCGCGCAATTAGGTGACCAAACCTCTCCTCGACAGAACTTTCTAGATATCGTCAATATTACAAATAATAATATGAATAACTTTGTCGTCTCAATAATTGATTTAATAATATAAAATATTATGCAGATGATAATGTGACAATAATTGAATCAATAATATGAGAGATATTATGCAGCAATTACTGTAGCAATAATATGCAGGTGATACTGTGACAATAATTGAATCAATAATATGCGAGATATTATGCAATAATTACTGTAGCAATAATTGAGTATAACCAAGTGACTTCTCACGTAAGCATCAATAATCAATACCGTGTGCTACTATACAACCACGCGTATTACTGTACTTTTATCACCAAGTAGTTCAACAGTTTAACGGTAAAACTTTCACCATTATTTTTATAAAAAGATATTTCTGTAGTTTTCTAACTACGACAAAACTTTCATTGTCCAATAATTGTGCCATCGTACGAATATTCCCTGTTAAAACGAATATTCCCCGAGCAATCGAATATTTTATAACCACTTGCTTACTTTGCAAAATTTGTAATTATTACCCACAACTATAACATTATATCAAATCCACACCATAATATTCAAAAATATATTTCGAGAAAAATTAATCTTTATTCATAAAAATTGGGATCTTACTGGTACGCCCCCAAAATAGGTATACATCACCCATCTTGAGTCGCCAAATACATGGTACAAAATTCAAATACAACTTAATAATACAGCGGTCGTGTAAAATATGAAAAAACATAAACTGAGAGTTTTAATAAGAATATTGTCATCTAGACAATATCCACACTTAAAGAAGTCCTCATTACATTTATTGTCACACTATTTAACATAATAGTGAGGACTATTAATGCCGCTATCCGGACCGGCCACTGCTCCCCAACTAGTTCTCGCTACGCTTCTCATTTCCTCAAGAGAACAATGAAAGCAAAAGGGTGAGCTCAACTAGCCCAAGAAGAAATATTATGACTAAGATAATGCGAATAAATTATCGTTAGCCTTCAACAAAGGTTAAACCGATACAATATAACAAACATCAAGTTTAATCGCAATGAACAAACAATCCATTGTAAGAGTCAAGTAGAGAATAAAATCTACTATCTTCTATGATTTAAAAGGTTTTTCATCACTTTTATCACGAGACTCAAATTTAATAAATAATCCACATCATCAAATCATCCCTGCACTACAGGTCAAGGATATTATTTAGTATCATGACCATGAATTATCCATGCACTACGGGCCAAAGATAATCATGTTTTCATCAATGGTCCTGATCATGCCATAAAACAATTCATCTTTGCACCCTTGGCCGAAGAGAATCCATAGCCATAATCATTCCAAAAACTGTCCATCAATGCACTACGGGCCAATGAGGACTTTTTCCACATCATTTGTAACATTATGGTCATGATTATACCGAATAATCTCTAGTCATAATCATACAGGCCACAGATGACTTTCAACATAGTATAAGCATGAGGATGATGACAATTTAATAAAACAAGTTCAACAATAAATTTTAAAGATTTATAAATTAATTTATCCTGAACTCAATAATGTCCAAATTGTCAACATGATACTGCTTTGTGGAGTAAAATTCAAGAATGCTCAGAAGAATATTTTCATGAAAAGATACTAGATGAAGCACAAATATCCAGGATATTCTACTAATTTCATGGAGTATAGAAGTCAAAACTTTAAGCAACTGAGTATAATAGAATATATGAAACTGTAAATGGATTTTCACCCGCCATGCGGTAATCCACGTATACAGATCATTTCAACAATTTAATAAGGAATGAATACAAAGGATCATTCACCATGCATGTGGTAATCCACATAGACAAGTTATTCCAACAGAATAATAAAGAATGGAATAACAAAAGAATTCACCATGCATGCGATAGATCGCATGCAAGTTATTCCCAATGTAATAATAAATAATGGAACCAAGTCACGCGTAACCGTATGTATGTGATATTCCGACGTAATAATAAAGAGTGGAACCAGTCACGCGTGAACGCATGCATGTGATATTCCGCGAGCGTAATAATAAAGAATGGAACTGTGTCATGCGTAATCCGCATGCATGTGATATTCTCGAGTAATAATAAAGAATGAAATAACAAATGAATTTCACCACGTATGCGCAGATTGCATATGACAAAAGTTATTCCAACATAATAATAAAGAATGGAATAATGTAAGCTCTCTTCATGAATACGAAAGAAATAATACCCCTTACGAGTACAACAAATAATATCCCTTACCTTAGAAGAAACCGGATATAGGAGTAGTGAAGTAGCGAGAATACTTTTCTTCTTTCTCTCTATAGTTTCTCTCTGTAGTTTCAAAGAATTCGTAAGAAATAATGAAGGAATGAGCTTCTATTTATAGGAGAATGGACCTAATAAGAATTAATTCATGAACTATCCCGATTGATTTACTATGCAAAGATTAATAAAATATTCTAATAAAACAAAATCTTTTAAATAAAATATAATATATTCTATTTATAATCTAATAAAACAAATAACTTTATAAAAGTATTCTGCTTTATATAAAAAGATTTTACTATGCAAAACACTATGCATAATAGAATATAATATATTCTATTTATAGTCTAATAAAATAAATAACTTTATAAAAGTATTCTGTTTTATATAAAAAGCTTTTCTGTTTTATTACATTAATAATACTAATAAAATAAAATTTATATATATATATATATATATATATAAACATCCGTGACTTCATAAAAAAACACCTTAATATATTTAACAATATTTATCATCATTATTATAATTCACAATATTAATCGACCAGGTCGTTCCCAGGAAAGAGGGGCTTTCCAATAAGGATTCCTCCCTATTGGTGCGCAATTAGGTGACCAAACCTCTCATTGGCAGAACTTCTAGACATTGTTAATATTGCAAATAATAATATTAATAACTCTGTCATCTCAATTATTGATTTAATAATATATAAAATATCGACAATAATTGAATAAAATAATGTGAGATACTATGCAACAATTACTGAAGTAATAATTGAACAAAACTAAGTGACTTCTCACGTAAGCATCAATAATCAATACCGTGTGATACTATGCAACCACGCGTATTCCGAAACTTTTAACACCGGGTGTTTCAACAGTTAACGGTAAAACTTCCGCCGTTATTTTTATAAAAATATTTTTTTCGTTTTCTCAATTTGACAATAATTCTATTGTGGGGTCCACCAATGATTGTACCATCGTACGGATATTCCCTGTAGACACTCGAAATTTTTTCTACACAACTGTTACTAACAATACAGGAGGGCAGAATCATCTTTCGGAGATAACCCTGGAAGACAGCTCACATCCATTCCGGATACCACCGTAAATTCAGTCTCCATTCCGGAACACACACCGGGAATCTCAGTCTCAACTCCGGAACACACACCGGAAGGATCATTTCCAACCTCGGAGATAACCCTCGAGTTTCATTCCTCATGATAACCCCAAGGAATGTCATAGCCCGACGATAACTCCGGAAATGCTTGTTTCAAACACATGCAATCAACTTCAATCTCAGCCCTCCTGCCGAGGCACTCATACCTCAGACCCGGAGCTAACACCGGGAAGACAGGTTCTCTTACAGATGACATTGCGCCATTCAAACACTTGCAGCAGTCCAATCTCAGATGTAACCCTGAGCAACGTCTACTTTCTGCTCAAACCAACAATAACCCCGGTGAGGAGCCAAACGTCATCTTACCACATCAACGTTCTCTCTCACAAGATGATATCGCAGCATACCAACAAGTAGTCCAATCTCAGATGTAACCCTGAGCAACGTCTGCTTTCAACTCAAACCGGCGATAACCCCGGCAAGGAGTCAAACATCATCTTGTCTCCGCATCACCTGCGCGTCGTCTCGACACTTCAATACCTACACACATACAACAATGTCCTTCAAGAACCAGGATATCCAATCCCGAGTGACTATTACGCGTGGCAGTACTTTGGATAGAATTTGAAACTTGAATACCATGGGCATGGTCCCCTCTTCCTGACTTCGTACAACCTCTAATCCATGTCATTGCGAAACTCTCGACATAAACTATCCGAAGAAGGTCACATATACCTCGTTCGGAAGCTCGGATTGAAGTTCTGTAAGTTTAAGCGGACATTATAGTGTGTAAGTGCATGTACTTTGAGACGACGGGACCCGCGAAGCCCGGGCCCACTACGACTAGCCGCAGGTGTAACTGCGGCTACCGCAGATACACCTGCGGCCATCAGTCCTATAAATATAGGCTGATGGCTAGCCATTTAAAGGGAGAGAAGAGAGAGAAAAGGCGAGGAAGCCCTGTCCATTTAGCTCTATACACACCCATATTGAGTGTTTCCTTTACTGTTAGCTCACATATAGCTATCTTTTGTCCGGCGGAAGCTGAGTATTTATCCAAATAGAGTTATAGAAGTCTACTTTGGCAGCCCACTGTAAGCCTTCTCACATTCTATAAAGCTTTCTTCTCACATTATCACACACTGTTGTACACATTGAGAGTCGTGTGAGTGTGTTTGCCCGGACTTCGGTCCGTGGTTTTCATTTATGTCTGTATATATATACTTATATATATGTATATATTTTTATACGGACTAACATTATCGAGTTATGCCTCGATCGAGCCTAGACTTCGGTTTGGAGCGTTTATTGGTTTATATATATATATATATATATATATATATATAAATAAACTGTTGTCGATCTACTGTCGATGAGCCCGGATTTCACATCCAGTGCGTTTAATTGCTTATATATATATATATATATATATATTATATATAATTATTGGTCTTTTACATATCCTATGAGCCCGGATTTTATATCCGAGCATTTATCGCTTTATATATATATATATATTTTACATTCTCGTCCCGCTCGAGTTCACTTCGTGGCGCTTGATCGCTTTTAAAGCTTTTATTTACATTCAAGTCCTTTGAGTTCATTTCGTATATTGATAGCGTTTATTACTTTATTTACATTTCTGATCCCCCGTGGAGTTGCTTCGTGGTGGTTTATCATGCGCGCACACACACACACACATATATATATTTACAGCTTTATATATATATAAAACTGCTTACTGCTTTCCATACAAATTGTAGTATCATGTGAGACTAGTAATCATGTGATCATAGATTCAGTCTACTAAATCTAGATTCAGTTACCATGATGGACTTTTTCCAACTGTAAGCAGCTTGTACATTATTTACAATGTCTGAATTTCCTTGGATGGCTGTCATACCCATAAGGAGTTCGACATTGCTGTATATTATTTTCTCGTAGATGCTTCGCATCTCAAAAGTAAAAGCAAACTAGACGAACATTTAGACAATAAAATGGAAGTATGAAAAGGTCTTAATTCCTATTGAGCACAGGGTTTGAACACCTCTTTTATAAAACTTCATTGATATATCCTGGTTAAAACTGAATTTTGCTATAAATTCAAACCCGGTGTATATAGGTGCGAACGAGGCCTCGCACTACTTTCCAGATAATTGCACATTGATCCACACACACACACACACATTTATATAATAGTTTCTTTGAGAAGTGGCGGTCACTCGTGGAAACACGGATGTCGGGGGGTGCCTAACACCTTCCCTCCGCGTAATCAAGCCCCCGAACCCTTAATGAATCTCGGTTTCACAAGACCCGTTTAGCAGTGTCACATCACTAGGTCAATGTGCAAACCTTTTCGGTTGCGTTTGTGCAACCAGTTAAATACACCAACTGGCAACTCTTAAAGTCCAATCGTCGACATTATACATGTCGGACCTTTTTCACTTATTTTTTCAAACAAATCTCACATTAACATGAGAACACCAAAGAACAAGTAATGAAAAGGGTCATAAAAAAATCCCGACGTCGACAGGTGGCGACTCTGCTGGGGTCTCCAGTAAGAGGGCTTAAGCCGCTATTTCAAGCTTTTCAAAATTATTATATGCTTGTGTGTAAATGTTGCATTTACATATATGATAAATGTGTACAAATGCATCTTAAAATTATTGCACTGCTAAATATCTATCTGTGATATTAGTGCTTCGCACATGTCATCATTTTGCATAAACGATGAGACAAATTGTATGTGAATGTATGTTGTGTGGTCCCTCCACCAGGAGGCTATCCCGTCGGTGTTTGATTATTGGGCCCATGGGAAGAATAATTCCCCGGGGCTCAGGAAAGGCACCACTCAGATCTGCTCCAAGTTGAACGACCGGATTAACTTCCCGTCAAGTAGATTGTGATGATCTGGGAACCTTCATGCCAAAAAGCCGCGAGAGTAACCCTAAGATAGGTCAACCTCTGATAAACCAAACGCGAAAGAAAGTCTCTTCATACTTTCTATTTTTTAATTACTTGTAAAAACATTTACTTTTAATTTAATACATGACATGTTATCAATTAACAACAGATTTTGCAGGACAAAATTCCTAAAACGGACATTGTTATGATAACCTTTACATTTACCCTAAGACTAAACTACATAAGTCTTTTGTAGGGAAGCAATTGGGCACATACTCTTTCAAAATCCGTAAAAGGCCATGAGCCTACAGCCAATCATGTCTTCTTCCGACCAGTTTAACACTGTTTCCCGAGAAGAATTTGACGGATTGAGTAAAAAAATCACAGACTTGGTTGTTCTACTAAAAGAATTGCACCAGTCCACTTAGGGTACGAAGATACCTATACATACAGAATCCTCTACACAAGGAGGAGTCCAAGGTCTGGAAAAATCAATTCCAGAACCTCAGTTGGATACGACCAACAAAGACCCAGAAAACACCCATCTCAAAGGAGATCCGAGACATCGGTGATATCAAAGCGTAAGGTCCTTCAAATGGAGGAAACTATCCGTGTTCTCAAAGGGATTGGAACACGTGGCGTTGTTTTCATATATGCACCTTTGCATATTTCACGGTGTGCAATATCTAGAAATTCAAAACCCCGATTTTGAAAAATACGACGGATTAGGGGGATCCTTATATCCATTTAAAGGTATTCATTGGAGAACTTGGATCTTACGCTGAAAATGAAAAGCTCGTAATGCAAATTGCTCCAAGAGTCCGATTTGGAGAAGCCTGCTCATGGTATACCGTTATTGACAACTCAAAGATCCATAGTTGGGAAGAGTCGGCTCATGCCTTCCTCACTCAATACGCTTTTCGGCCTCGGATGGCTCCTGACCGATACCAAATTACCAAGGTCAAGAAACAGTTTAATGAGTCATTCAGAAAGTATGCTCAAAGGTGGAGGCGCCTTGCTGCTCAAGTTATTCCTTCCATGACCGAATCAGAGATGGTCATGATTTTCATAGATGTACAGGAAGCTCCTTTCTATGAAAGAGTTCTAGCTGGTATTGGTAAACCATTCTCCAAAATGATCAAACACGGAGAAATGGCTGAAATGGGATTGAAGTCTGGAAAGATTCAAGACCTAGCTGCTCTCAAAGCAGTTGCTGAGCACATCCAATCCAGATCTTATGGAAACAACCCCCGGAGGGTCCATAAAAAGAAAGAGGAGGATGTTTCCTTGATACTACAAGGATAGAAAGGCAATCAAAGCATGCCTATACAGAGGAGAAACTACTCCCCTCTTCAAGCACAATCTTCAAACCCTCTATTGCCTACAAGTGGAGAAGCAAAGCGACCTCGAACGTTCACACCCTTAGGGGACTCGCTTGAGAGTATTCTTGTTCTTCTGACTACTCAGAAGAAAATTACACGTCTTCTTCCACCAGCCAACCCTAATGGGAGGGGTTTTGATGCTACTCGGAAGTGTGCTTATCATGCTGGAGCACCCAGACATGACACTTAAGATTGTTGGGCCTTGAAACACAAGATCGTGGTCACTAAACCAGATCAACCTCATAGACAACGGTGAGATCGTGGTCACTAAACCAGATCAACCTCATATGCAAGACAACCCTCTTCCTTAACACAAGGAAGAAGAGGTTAACATGATCAGCTGGAGAACTGTAAAAGGTTCCAATTCTAATGGCGAATCATCCCAACCCATCATAGACGGTGTTGACAAATGGAATTATGCAAAGTTCCAGTTTACCATGGAACGAAAGATGAAAGCTCTTTGCAAGCAAATTGAGCAATTGGCTGAATTGGTGACCCATCAGCATCAAGTCACGCGCCAATTAATTAAACAGGAGCATGCCTATCTCCTTCCATTTGTTATGAATACTCCACCATTACCTTTAGAAAGCGAAGCTATGGAGGAAAAGGTTGCAAAGAGAGAAAGTGATAATGCTCATCGTGATTTTGCCAATCAAAGGGAATTCACCTATCTCGACCAATCTATGGAGGAGATCTTTCAAATGTTGATCAACGAAGGAAGAATTACATTCCTTCTACCTCCAATCAATCCCCGCTCCGGACGGTTCAATAAGATGAAGTGTGTCAGTATCATTCACACTCTCGCGGTCATAATACAGAAGAATGCTGGGCACTCCGCCATCTCATTCAGAATCTTATTGATAGTGGTGTCCTGCAAATTGCAGATGATTACACTGTGCAAATCAAAGGTGGGAATACATGTCCTACCAAATGGAAGGAATCAATCGCAGTTATATCCGATGTGGATAATGAAATTGTCAAAGTATTTCCTATAAAACCCATTCAACTCAAAGGAGCTGACAATCCTTTGAAAGTGGCTGCACCTGAGCCAATTCCTCTACCCGTCAGCCCACAACATCCTGTTGTCAGCTTGCACATGGTTCCATGGAATTATGGAGAAGCTGAAGGATCTACGTCTCATACTACTGCTACAGTGTCGAAGGATAATCCACTGTATCTTCCTCAACGGGATATAAAGCCTACTTGCAAAGCCAAGGGGAAGTTTCCCATGGAGAAGATTGAAAAATTCCTCCGCACTATGGGCCACAATGAAGCCAAAGTGGTTTTAAGCTTACGACAAGCTCCACACCAGATATCTATTTTGGATTTGGTTTTCTCCTCCGAAGATCATCAGAAGATTCTATTACAGGTTTTGCAAAAAGCCTATCTGCCAAAATCAGTAGATGTGGAAAGATTTCAACATCTGGTTGATCACATTTTCAACAACAATGTGATATCCTTCACTGATGACGACATACCGCCCGAAGGGACCGGTCATTGTAAGCCACTGCACATCGCAGTGTTATCCTCTGGGTACATACTAGCATGAGTTCTGATAGATGGAGGGTCATCTCTAAATATCTGTCCTTATGCCACCCTAGTAAAGATGAATAGAAATCTCAATCGGATCCAGAGCAGCCACACGGTTATCCAAGCTTTTGATGGATCCCGATGAAACGCCGTCGAAAAGATTTAATTGCCAATTGAGATTGGCCCTAATACATTCAATGTATCCTTCCATGTCCTAAAGATAGATTCAGGATACAACCTGCTATTGGGAAGACCATGGATACGTATGGCTGGAGCTGTTCCCTCCACATTACATCAACAACTCAAGTACATTATCAACAACAGTCTAGTCACTGTTAATGCTGAGCCGGAGTATCCTGAACAGGGAGATATGCCAATCATCAATTTCAACTCCGAAGTTGAGCCGGCCAGTTTTCATACCTTGGAAGTGAGCAATACTCAATATCAACATATTGAAGCACCACTTCCCGTACCCAAGATTTTTGTTGAGGTTATGTCGGCTACTCAAGAAATGATGATATTGGGTTATCAGCCTGGATAAGGGCTTGGTAAAGACAAGCAGGGTATTAAGCACCCTATTCAAGTGTCCAACAAACTAGGGCAATTGGCTAGGCTATTCGCGATTCACCATAGAATCCGTATAAACATCGGCCGGTTCCTCAAGCTTCCGCCACACTACCGGCGATGTTTTCACTCTGACCTCACGAGCGGATCATACCCGGCTAAGATGCCAAGACATATTATGACTATGTTTGCTTTCCCAAGCCGCCCCTTCAAAGCCAAGGAGGTGCTGGTTCCTGATCCTGAAGTGGAAGAAAGGGAACAGAAACGTAAGCATGACATTGCCTTGATGATGGCAGGCGTGTGCATCATTGTTCATGATGAACATACAAACAGATACACCCCAGACGATGATTGCCCAGATGTTATAGTTATCATTCGGGAGAAGGAGGACAATGGCGATCCTCCCATCACTGCAGTCCCTCAGGACTTTGCCCTCGACAATTGGAACAGTATTCCATGCATTGGTCGACGAGGGTAAAACGGGCAGAAAATCCCTCTGCCCTGTAGATAACTTTAATTGCTTACTTTTCTTTACAGTATTAGCAGTTATTTTATCAAGTACATGCTAACACTTTTGTATGATCGAACAGTTGCATATATTAAGTGAAAGCATACTTTGTTTCAGGACTCTGAATTTAGATATGCCTGTACTTGCTGATGAGGTGCCTTCTCTCCACAAAGGCTGTACCTTTAATGCAAAGTTGGGGAACTTTTTGCTACAGACGGTTGTCATTCGGCCTCATCAATGCCGGGGCAACCTACCAACGAGCTATGATGGCTCTTTTCCACGATCTAATGCATAAAGAGATAGAGATCTATGTGGATAACATCATTGTCAAATCCCAGAAGGAGGAGGACCACCTAGACCATCTCAAGAAGCTATTCAACAGGTTGCGTAAGTACAACTTGAAGTTGAATCCAGTCAAGTGCGCCTTTGGTGTTAAATTAGGCAAGTTGCTAGGTTTCCTAGTAAGCCATATAGGGATTGAACTGGATCCTACCAAAATCCAGGCCATCAAGGAAATGCACATTCCTCAGACAGAGAAGAAAATACGGGGATTTTTGGGAAAAATCAATTTCATTAGCAGGTTCATTTCTCAACTCACAACAACCTGTGAGCCCATCTTCAAGCCATTAAGGAAGAACTCCTCCATGAAATGGAATGATGAGTGCCAGAAAGCCTTCCTTACAATTAAAGAGCAACTGATTAACGCTCCTGTCTTGGTACCTCCCAGGGATGATGTTCCCCTATTTATGTATCTGTCCATTAATGATAATGCCATGGGATGCGTGCTGGGGCAAAAATACAATAGAGGCAAAGAACGAGCTATCTATTACCTTTGCAAAAGATTCAGCACCAATGAACACAAGTACACTTTGATTAAGAAGACTTGTTGTGCTTTAGCATGGGCTTCCATGAGATTACAGCATTATCTCCATGGTCACACAACCCATCTCATATCCCGCGTGGATCCTCTCAATTATGTGTTCAGCAAGCCCATACTAAATTGTCGGCTGTCCAGATGGCAGTTGATCCTACAACAATTTGACATTGTCTACGTGATGCAAAAGTCTGTCAGGGTCAAGGAATTGCGGATCAACTGGCCGCCGCACCTGCAGGGGACTACAAACCCTTGGAGGCATACTTCCCCGATGAAGGGGTAATGATGATTCAGCAACACCATCAGTACGATGTATGCCATACGTGGAAAATGTATTTTGATGGAGCTGTTAATGCAGAAGGCTTTGGAGCTGGAGCAGTTTTAATATGCGAATCAGGGAGCAGATATCCGTCGTCGTTAAGTTGCGGTTTACAAAGACCAACAACACAAACCGAGTATGAAAGGTCAGATCATGGGGCTAAAACTTGCCCATTCAATGGGCATCAGGCGGTTAACTGTCTTTGGGGATTCCAAATTGGTAATCAGAAAATCCACGAGAATCTATTAAACCAAAGAATTACATTTGCTGCCTTACCATCGACAAGTTTTACAGATGGCTTTGGAGTTCGAAGAAAACACCTCTTTACACATTCCTCGTAATAGGAATGATTTTGCTGATGCATTAGCAACGTTGGCCTCCTTGGTTCACATACCTGAAAAGGAAAACATGCCAACATCACATTTGCTATGCAAAAAGCCCCAGCTTATGGGAACTACATTGGAGAAGTATCGGATGAGCTACCTCCCGTCCACCACCTTTGGTATCAGCATATCAAGGAGTATCTGCGAGATGGATCTACACCCCCTGAGGCGAGCCTAACTGAGAAGAGGCGGATCCATCGACTTGCTATGAAATTCTACCTGAGCGGAGATGCACTCTACAAGAGAGATGCAGGACTAGGTCTCCTCAGATGTCTAGACAAAAACCAAGCTCAGAGGCTCATGGATGAGATCCATAGTGGAGTATGTGGCCCACACATGAGCGGCCCCTTACAACAGGATATTATTGGCTTACACTCAAAGCTGACTGTGATGATCACGTCAAGAGGTGCTATCAATGCCAGGTCCATGGGAATATTATCCACGCCCCTCCAAGGGAGCTCTATAATATGAGTTTACCCTGGCCCTTCTCAATGTGGGGAATGGACGTAATCGGGCCCATCGAGCCCAAAGCCAGTAATGGTCATCGATTCATATTCACCATGATCGACTACTTCACCAAATGGGTAGAAACAACTTCTTTCCCCAAGGTTACTAAAGAAGTTATCATTGCTTTCATCAGAAACAATGTTGTCTATCGATATGGAAAACCAGAGGTCATTGTGTCAGACAATGCTAAGAACCTCAACAACAAAATGATGGAGGAGTTATGCAGTAAATTCCATATCAAACACCTTAACTCCGTCATCTACCATCCAAAAATGAATGGTGTAGTAGAAGCGGCTAATAAAAACATCAAAAAGATCATGCAAAAAATTTCCGCCAATAACAAAGGATGGCCTGACCTCTTGCCTCTAACTTTATTAGCCTACAAAACTTCCATGCGAACTTCCACTGGGGCAACCCCCTACTCACTAGTCTATGGGATGGAAGCACTGCTCACCATAGAGGTGGAAATGGAATCCCTCATATTATTAATGGATGCTCAGTTGGGTGAGGACCAATGGGTACAAGACAGGTATCACCAATTGTCTCTAATAGACAAAATGAGAACTGCGGCAATCTTCCATGGTCAATTATATCAACAAAGGATCGCATCGATCTCTGACAATGTAAAAGTTCGACTACTAGCGGTTCAAACAACACGACTTGGTTTTGAATAAGATCATTGACAACCAAGATCAATCTAAGGGAAAATTCTCTCCTAACTGGGAAGGCCCATTTGTTGTCAAGGAGGTATTGACAGGAGGTGCTCTTAGATTGCAGGAAATAGACGGCGATGAATTTCCACGACTTATCAACTCTGGACAATCGTGAAATTCAGACTATATCCCGATGTTGCCATCAAACAAACATCCTGGTTTTGATCATCAAATCACCAATTATTCTGGTTTTGAACCCTTTTCTTCCTACATACTCTTTTGCCCCTCAGGGAAACATACACTTCAAACCAGCAGCCTGGTTTCCACTTCAGTTTAAACTTTTCATACAATTTCGGTTATCCTGAAGACGGGATTTAACCTTCCATACAACTTCGGTTATCCTGAAGACGGGATTTAACCTTTCACGTTTGCAGTTTATCTTGAAGACGGGATTAAAACTTTTCTACGTTTGCAGTTTATCCTGAAGACGGGATTAAATTTTTCTACACTTGCAGTTGGTCCTAAAGACGGGATCAAACTTTTTCATACCTGCAGTTTGTCCCCATTATGGGATCAAACTTTTTCATACCTGCAGTTTGTCCCCATTATGGGATCAAACTTTCTTCTCCCCGCAGTATAGCTTGCACATGGGATTTATGCTTCTCTTCGCCTTCAATTCGTCCTGAGGGGTGAACTACGTCGATCTGATCTCCTCTTCAATAGGAGTACGTAGGCAACCATATTCCATATGGCCTGGTCGCAAAAACAACAAAAATATTTCTGCCCCTTTCTCTAAAAAAAAAACAATAACAAAAACATTTCTACACCTCCTCTGCCTTTCACAATCAAGCGTTGAACCTCTTACGCCAGGTTCGAACTACGCAGACTTGATCTCCTCTTCAATAGGAGTACGTAGGCAGCCATTCATGGTGCAGTCTAACCCCTACTAGAACAACATACTTGTCACACGGTACTGGGATCAATCTTTAATTCACCATATTTCATTGGTTTCAGATCAAAGGGATGGAATTACCCAACCTCTTCTCACAAATAGAAGATTTGGTGACCATCTAAGCTGCGATCGTGCCTCAAAGAGCAATACCAACCCATAAGAGATGGAATTAACTAGGCTTCTCACAAATAGAAGTACTGGCGACCATCTGTGGTGCGGTCAATCTCAGAGAGAAATAAACCATTCTCCTCTCCATATTTCACACAGATACCAGTCCCAAGACACCAAAGATGGTAGGGATTCATACAGATCAATGATCCGTTCTAAGAGATCTTGCGACATCTCAATGTCCATCTATCAAGGATAAGTTCAGAATGCATCAGGATCACAAGGCCCTGAAGAAATAGGCAACTATCAAGAAAGTATCAAGGCATATCTAAAAAGGAAGTGAATCAAAATATATTTCCCTACCATACATAATACTGTTTGATATATACATATGTGTTGTACATGACAAAATGGCTAAGCTAGTCTGTGCAGGAAAATACAAAGCTATCTACAGATCTGTATACAGGCGAACTATCAGATCTAACATGGCGTCCCTCTCTAAAGATAGAGGTAACACTGCAAGCTCCTGCCCAAGGGTATCTACACGAGCTAGCAGATTTGAGGCTAACTCCATGGTGGCATAGTGCTCATCAATGTTAGCACTCATGTCGGCAAGACTGACAGTCATCTAGGATCTCACTAAAGTACTATCTGCGATGGCCACATCCCTAGCAGATAAGGCGGCATCTCGCTCCACTATCAAAGCATCCCTGGCTGATCTAGCCTCATCCCTCTCTAACAGAGCGGCGTCTCTCCCATCAAGAGCTATCAACATCGTGGCCCTAGCCTGATCTATATCATAGGTCATCAAATGTAAGCTCTGCTCCAGATGCTGTGCCGAATACTGAGCAACAATGGCACTCGGGGTGGGAGAATCCATCATATATGCTTGCAGCCCAGCAGTCAAGTCATCGATGGGAACGTCAGCCTCCTCTATAGGCTCCTCATCGTCAGAATTAGTCTCCTGCACTGTGGATACTACCACAACCGATGTAGTATCTGTCTCCATCCATGCGGAATACTCTGTAGAATAACCTGGATAACTGATGAAAAACTCAGCCAGCTCTCGCTGATCCCAACAGGTATATAACCTGGATCTGTCCTCCGCTGATAAACGGTGTGAAGTAAAGCGCTGACTCACTGCCCCCTCATAAGGATGAAAATCCTAAAACTGGTCAAACTGACACATCACGGCCAGTGGGTGGTAAGTAATCATGCCCCTCAATCCAGCCAGAGGTAGGTAATCCATGCTCGGAGCATGAGTAATGAAGCAGTAGGGTGAGACAAGCCCTGAACACGGCAATATAGCAAATGGATCTCTAATCCTCGCCAGAAAGTCGACCACGATGCGACTTTCAGTACACCAGAAGCTGAAAGGAGTATGACATGGCTATATCATGGGTAAAACAAAACCCCTGCCGTCTAAATGTACCAATCGGTCTCAAGTGTGACATAAACCACACATACAGTATGACCAAACTACCTGTGAACACTCCTACCGGATAGGTGTAGCGATTATGTAGTCGACCTCGGTTGTCTCTCAAATAATCATCTGCAGACAATGGTATGACCTCCCCGAGAGCTCTCACCGCCATAATGACGCCGATATCCAGCTCATCCATATACCGTGGCATGTAGACGTATGACAATATGCATAGCAGTAATACATCCACTCTGGCTGAACGCCAATGATCCTCCGGTGTGGTGAAATCCCCGGAATGCCGTGCATAACTATCCTCAGAGCCAAATCTTTAAACAAAAACGTTGGGATATCAAATGGCTGGATGTAATCTCATCCTCTACCACTCTACGTCTCAATCCGGTGAGGGTCATGAACTGTCTACTCATGTCTCCGATAGCTATATACACGCAAGGTCTGTCCAGAGGCATCATCGTCAACCATGCATACTCCTCCAAAGTAGGAGTCAACTCCTGGGTGTCAAATCGGAAAACCTGCCACTTCGATACCTAGTGCTCTAGCATACTCTCTACAAATCCTGTGGGAACTTGAAACATCAACAGGGTCATAGTATGCTGCCGCAAATCATCTACGATCACCATGTCTGATGGTGATATACTATCATACCATGAGCGCATACCATCTACCACCAAAAATGGTGGGGTATGATCAATACGGCTAACTGTCAAAGAAGACATCTGTACGGGCCGTGTCATAAGACCATCCAGGGGTTAATGCTGAGTATCTCTGGACATACATACATATGCATAACATAATAACATGCATGATACAATAGATGGCAATATGATATAGAGAATGGAAAACTGTGGATACATTCCTAAGTATATCATCATCATCTAATACATCTCTGTACAGCTAAAATACAGGGAAATGGTGCGAAGCTACCCAATAACTCAACAGAGGCCTATCAAAAGATATAGAGAGAATGGGGCGAAGCTACCCAACAGCTAACAGAGGTCTATCAAAAGAGATAACAAGAAATATATCAGAAAAAGTCTATAGTGTCAATGTCTACATCATCGATGCTATCCACCTGATGTAACTCCTCCTGAGTCACTGGATCTCTATCTACAGGGATGTCAAGCCTATACAAGAGAGGATCTGCACCGGCAAAACCATATGGGTCACCTGAGGGGCCAGCGCCAGAGCTAGAAGGATCAAAAGTATCTACCTCTCGGGATCTCTGCCCGTATCTTGGGATGAAGAAATGTGCCCGTCCAAACCGCCAGTCAATCTATCAATCAGGTCACATGAGTCGGATCTCGACACAGGCTAGCCAATCCGTCATCATCACGAATCTTGGAACCATATCCCCCATGAACTGTGTGGCGCGGGTCTGAGCTCCAATAGTACGAGGGATCCACCAATGCTGGAATATCTCCTGAGTGCAGGGGCCCTCTGACAAAGTAAAACCGTCAATCCCCAACAACGGGATGTCAATGACGGTGATCATGAAAAACAGCCAATAACGCTGGCGCAGAGGCAAGATCGGTATACGGATCTCTCCTGTAGTGCTCCTGATAGCACGTTCTCCTAAGTAGAGCTCCCATCCTCCATCTGTGAAGAGAGGAATCCTGCGGGTGGAAATGACGTACTCAACTCCAGTCGGGTACCCATCCTCAAATCCAACTCCCAAATGTTCCCCAGAGTAGGGAACCCATGTAATGACACCTCATCAACAACTCCAAATTGCAGCGCATACAATGAGTGAAACCATCGAATGTGGACCTCCGCCAGTATGGAATGATGCCATCGTCATCCTCGTGGATAGGTATCTAAACCTAACACGCTCACTGGGCATAAATATGGAAGCCTCTCATAGGCCCAAAACTGCCAACATAAAGGCAAACATCTGCTGTCAGTCAACACTCTTAACCTATACATGGAAAAAGACAAGAGAAATACTCACCAACAGAAATGGGTAGAATCCTAACCACGCCTCGGTCAAGCCCTGCGATCGCATGTACATTCCCCTGAGGAAGTAGGCAAAGGTGTAGGAACCCCAATCATAGTCTCCTATACGGTCCACGTGTCGAGTGGCGCTGATCAAAGTGAAGGACACCGTAGAGGAATTATCTGCTATGAAGTAGCTTCTAATGATCATCAGGAACAATCGCTGAAGAATGCGGTCCCTGACTCTCACATCATCGGGTATAGGCTCACTCAATAACCCGCTTTCGCAGCATCTACGCCAGAGAACCCGTCACGAGCAGTCCCCCGCCCTTGGCGCCTCACCAAACTCCCAACAAGGATCGGACGGCAGTAGGGGTGATATCCGCCGTCTGAGGCAATCGGATCCCGCCCAAACTCCATACTTGTGATAAACCGCCAATCCATCTACAAGCCATCATCACCTCACAATCCAAGAAATGGAGTGAATGAGTCCGTGAAACCACCACTGCACAATGCCCCGAGGTAACCCTGTGGACAAATGATGGGGAAGAATGGAAAAGAACGCTCCAAATCCCAACCATGCACAATAGCTCTATAGTCATCATGCAAGGCCTGATACATAGAGTTGATGCTAAACCAGTTCCCTCGAGGCTGTGTGAAGCCGGGAACCTACATCAAATATAGATCAACATCAGAATCCTTCACTCCTCATCAATAGGAAACAAGGAAGATTAAAGATCTAACTTCATACCTTGTTTGCATGCATGTATATTGAAGGATGCCGAATCAAGTCACCCAGAAGATCTAGGTTCGCCACTTGAATTCCTGGCAACTCCCTATGGGGAACACGTACAGCAGGAACAGGAACCTCGATTGGTACATCCTCCTCTTCGTCCTCGACATTCGACACTTCAACCCGGATAGGACGTATCACAGCCTCTACCAAACAACGAGGCTGTCTAACAGACCGGCGCTGAGGCTCTTCAGAAGCCCTCCTTCGTACACCTGAAGTGATCCTGCAGGAACTACTCGGCTGATCCGGATCCATAATATCTAGACAATAAATCTCCAAATCACCTCAGAAAGGGTGTAGTAAATTCTTACCTGGAGTTTTTCAACATGCATGCATGCATTATTTTAACATA
This sequence comes from Panax quinquefolius, assembly GCA_020205615.1. Taxonomy (NCBI): domain Eukaryota; kingdom Viridiplantae; phylum Streptophyta; class Magnoliopsida; order Apiales; family Araliaceae; genus Panax; species Panax quinquefolius. Next base: position 47,636,077 of record CM035161.1, read on the forward strand.
CATCTACAGTAGAGTTAAAAATGCATGAATAATCATTCCTACATTTTGGGAAAATTTTGACATAGCCCCTTTGTAAATGGGACTATCCACATGCACATAGGCATGACTAGGTGGCCATTCAAGAATAAGACCAGACACAAATATATGCATCCTATATGCATTTTATACATTGCAGTAAAAAATCTGTAAGTGTAGTCTAATTACCAGGATTATTTTGCTTGTTTACCTTTACTCATTTGTCCTCGGATAGGATAAGAAATGACAGTAAGAGGTGCCAATTTGACTGTTTCAAAAGTCAAATTATTTTCACATCATTATGTTCAGCATGGTTTAATACTAACATTTACTATGTTAAATATTTTTTATCAAGTCATATCAGCATGCATATTCTCTACTGTGTCTAAATGCATTTCATGTGATAAGTAATTTTCCAACGAATAGAAATTGGAAAAAATACATGCATACGTTACCAGGATAGTGAAGAACGCTTGTATGGTAGTAGATTATGCAGAAAGTTGCCCGAACTCAATAAGTCTGATTAGAAGCTCTCAGATTTCCTTCGTCGCGCAGCTTGAAAATGACTTATGAAAGCAACCTTTGGGCTTTACATCGCCACGGTTGGCCGCAGGTCCACCTACGGCTACTGCAGGTGTACTTGTGGCACTCCTACATGGGTCCCACACCTCCGACTTGCTCCAATTAGAGTTGCAAAGGAGGTCTCGCAAGTTGAAAAGGGCAAATCAGGAATAAAAGCACTACGCGATTGAGCGAAATAGCCCGGAATCCTGGTGTTCATGTGTCCAACTCTGGCTCCACATGTTCCATATTGGTATTCACCTACATAAAAGGTATACGATACTAGTGGCCTCAGCTTTCACAAATCATGCTCGGCAATACCCCACAAAGGTCCGATGCCGTCAATGAGCGTCAGTAACCTTGACGGATCCCCAGCGGGGGTTACAATGCAGAATCTACAAAATTCAAGCATCAACGTATCCCCGTGAGGGTCACAACGCACATCTGTCAAGCATCTACGTATCCCTGGCGGGGGTTACAACGCAGTGCAACCATTGATACACACATCAATGAAGATCAAGCAGCCTTGACCTCATGTCAGCCAATGGCAAGTAAACCCATCGAAGCAACCATCCTTGGCGGGGGTTACAATGTAATGCAACCATTGATACACACATCAATGAAGGTCAAACAGCCTTGACATCATGTTAGTCGTTGGCAAGTAAACCCATCAAAGCAATCATCCCCGGCGGGGTTTACAACGCAATTCAACCATTGATACACACATCAATGAAGGTCAAACAACCTTGATAATGCACCCATCAGGGATCTATCCGGTGATACACACATCAACGAAGGTCAGGCAACCCTGACAACAACAAGTTATTGGCAGTAACTCCAACAGGATAAGGAAATATGTTATACACATCCTCAAAGAAGATAAAGCTTTATCTCCACAGATATCTTACATACAAGAGGTACCTCTATGGAATACAAGCCAGTGTCTAGGATTCAAGACTTTGGTGATAGTCCCAACGTCAATATCCTTGAAGACTTGGATTGCACGTCCAAGCCATCACTGATTGTCATCCCAGCAGGATTACATGACAATCATTTCATTACATGAGAATCATTTCATTCATACATTTGCATCATGTTGCTGAACATAGCATCATGTTTATTTCACTTGCATTTCAAGTGTCTAGGATTCTTTATCCTATCCATTCCTTGCATTGCATGAATATGATTAAGAGGGGAATCTGTAGACACTCGAAATTTTTTCTGCACAACTGTTACTAACAATACAGGAGGGCAGAATTATCTTTCGGAGATAACCCTGGAAAAAAGCTCACATCCATTCCGGATACCACCGAAAATTCAGTCTCCATTCCGGATACTACCGGAGGATCAGTTCATAACCCGGAACACACACCGAGAATCTCAGTCTAAACTCCAGAACACACACCGGAAGGATCATTTTCAACCTCGGAGATAACCCCGAGTTTCGTCCTTGGCGATAACCCCAAGGAATGTTGTTGCAGTTCCGGCGATAACTCCGGAAATGCTTGTTTCAAACACATGCGATCAGCTTCAATCTCAACCCTCCTGCCGAGGCACTCATACCTCAGACCCGGAGCTAACACTGGGAAGACAGGTTCTCTTACAGATGACATTGCGGCATTTAAACACTTGCAGCAGTCCAATCTCAGATGTAACCCTGAGCAACGTATGCTTTCTGCTCAAACCGACAATAACCCCAGTGAGGAGCCAAACGTCATCTTACCATATCAACGTTCTCTCTCACAAAATGATATCACAGCATACCAACAAGTAGTCCAATCTCAGATGCAACCCTGAGCAACGTCTGCTTTCAACTCAAACCGGCGATAACCCCGACATGGAGTCAAACATCATCTTATCTCCGCATCACCTGCGCGTCGTCTCGACACTTCAATACATACATACATATAAATATGTCCTTCAAGAACCAGGATATCCAATCCCGAGTGACTATTACGCGTGGCAGTACTTTGGATAGAATTTGAAGCTTGAAGACCATGGACATGGTCCCCTCTTCCTGGCTTCGTACAACCTCTAATCCATGTCATTGCGTAGCTCTCGACACAAGCTATCTGAAGAAGGTCACATATACCTCATTCGGAAGCTCGGATTGAAGTTCTGCAAGTTTGAGCGGACATTACAGTGCATAAGTGCACGTACTTCGAGATGATGGGACCCATGGCTCCGGGCAAGATATTTACTAGCCGCAGTATAATCATGCGGTACCGCCAGTACACCTGCAGCCATTAGTCTATAAATATAGGCTGATGGCCAGCCATTTGAAGGGAGAAAAGAGAGAGAAAAGGCGAGGAAGCCCTGTCTATTTTGCCCTGTACACACCCATATTGAGTGTTTCCTTTTCTGTTAGCTCACATATAGCTATCTTTTGTCCGACGAGCTGAGTATTTATCCAAATAGAGTTATAGAAGTCTACTTTGGCAGCCCACTGTAAGCCTTCTCACATTCTATAAAGCTTTCTTCTCACATTATCACACACTATTGTACACGTTGAGAGTCGTGTGAGTGTGTTTGCCTGGACTTCGGTCCGTGGTTTTCATTTATGTCTATATATATATATATACTTATATATATATATATGTATATATTTTTATACGGACTAACATTATCGAGTTATGCCTCGATCGAGCCTAGACTTCGGTCTGGAGCGTTTATTAGTTTATATATATATATATATATATATATATATATATATATATAAACTGTTGTCAGGCTCTGTCTGATGAGCCTTTAATTGTATTTATATATATCTACATTCTCGTCCTGTCTGGAGTTCACTTCGTGGCCGTTGATCGCTTTTTACAGCTTTATTTATATTCAAGTCCCGCCTGGAGTTCATTTCGTGGCGGTTGATAGCATTTATTGCTTTATTTACATTCCTGTATATTATTTTCTCGTAGATGCTTCGCATCTCAAAAGTAAAAGCAAACCAGCCGAACATTTAGACAATAAGATGGAAGTATGAAAAGGTCTTCATTCCTATTGAGCATAGGGTTTGAACACCTCTTTTATAAAACTTCATTTATATATCCTGGTTAAAACTGAATTTTGCTATAAATTTAAACCCGGTGTATATAGGTGCGAACGAGGCCTCGCACTACTTTCCAGATAATTGCACATTGATCTACACACACACACATTCATATAATAGTTTCTTTGAGAAGTGGCGGTCACCATGGCAACACGGATGTCGGGGGGTGCCTAACACCTTCCCTCTACGTAATCAAGCCCCCGAACCCTTAATGAATCTCGGTTTCACAAGACCCGTTTAGCAGTGTCACATCACTAGGTCAATGTGCAAACCTTTTCATTTCAACGTTAGTGCAACCCGATTAAATACACCAACCCATTTACTTTTAAAGTCCAATCGTCGACATTATACATGTCAGACCTTTTTCACTTGTTTTTTCAAACAAACTCACATTAACATGAGAACACCAAAGAACAAGTAACGAAAAGGGACATCAAAAAATCCCGACGTCGACACAAAGAATATTTCCCGACCAATCGAATATAATATAACAACTTGCATACTTTACAAAATTTATAAATATTACCCACAACTATAACATTATAACAAATCCACACCTTAATATTAAAAAAATATTTCAAGAAAAATTAAATCTTTATTCGTAAAATTTGGGATTTTACACTTACACTAGAGGCCAATTATTTGATATAATTGCTTAACATTTTGATATTATATTTGATTGAATAAATGAATGATTTTATTATGGTTTTATTCACTGCGTTATATAAATGTTAACATAATAAAATTCCTTAGAATAGTGATACAAATTATATAGTTTCAAGTATGTGACTTGAACATGAGATTATATAATTACAATTAGTATCATTGCTTTTAAATGTCCTTTAGTCGAGTATCATTGTTGATGGGACAAAATGATACATTGAGACTAGTATGTGGATTTACTGATGACCAAATCTCATTGGTCATAAATATATGAGATATTGAGTCAATGCATATGTACATGTTAGAGAACGATGTACTGGACAGACCCACCATGAGAATTCTATGTGGAGCATTATGCAAAGTGTCATTAGTGATTCTCATAGTGACAATGATGAAATGATTCTCTGACCTGAAATCACTATATTACTACACGAAAATTTATGTACTTTAATATCATCAAAAGTCACCTTTAATAGGGTGGACAATAAAAGTGATTATTGGGTACATCATGAATTATGTAAAGAATATGAGTGATCTAGATGGAGTTTAACCCTCCTATATATTAGGAGTGATATCCACTAGGCCTCTTGATTGAGTAGGACTATGAAATGCATGGCCATGCTCAAATAGTGATTTGTTTCATATAGTCTACTCATTGATCAAGAAAACTCAGATTAAATTATGAAGAGTATGACACATTCCATGACTTGAGTTTAATCTAGGATGTCAAGGTTAAAAGGATTAAATTACATTGAAACATTGGTCACAAAAAGGTTACATCGAATCATCGATCTTATTATTACTTGGGTAGTAGTGATGCATTACTAAATGCTGCTTGTGAAACCCCAAATTTTACGAATAAAGATTTAAGTTTCTCGAAATATTTTTTTTATATTATGGAGTGAATTTGATATAATGTTATAGTTGTGTGTAATATTTATAAATTTTGCAAAGTATGTAAGTTGTTATATTATATTCGATTGGTCGGGGAATATTCTTTGTGTCGGGGAATATTCGTACGACGGCACAATCATTGGTGGATCCCATAACGAAATTATTGTCGGATTGAGAAAACGACAAATTTTTTTTAATGAAAATAACGGCGGAAGTTTTATCGTTATTACTGTTGAACTAATCGGTAGTAAAAGTACAATAATACACGTGGTTGCATAGTAGCACACGGTATTGATTATTGATGCTTACGTGAGAAGTCACTTTCGCTTTTGTTCAATTATTGCTTGAAGAATTCTTCGCACAAATCTCACGTTAATTGATTCAATTATTGTTGATATTTTATATATTATTAAATTAATAATTGAGATGACAAAGTTGTTAATATTATTATTTACAATATTAACGATGTTCAGAAGTTCTCAAGGAAAGGTTTGGTCACCGATTGCGCGCCAATAAGGGAGAAATCCTTATTGAAAGCCCTGCTCCCGGGAACAAATTGGTCGATTAATAGTGTGAATTATAATAATGATGATGAAGTTTTGTTTTATTAGTATTATTAATGTAATAAAACAAAAAAACTTTTTATACAAAATGTAATACTTTTATAAAGTTATTTATTTTATTAAGCAATAATTAGAATATATTATATTTTATTATGTAGTGTTTTTTCGTATAAGAAAAACTTTTTATACAAAAGCAGTATACTTTTATAAAGTTATTTATTTTATTAGGCAATAATTAGAATATATTATATTTTATTATGCATAGTGTTTTGCATAGTAAATTTTTTTATATAAAATGTAATACTTTTATAAAGTTATTTGTTTTATTAGGCAATAATTATAATATATTATATTTTATTATGCATAATGTTTGTATAGTACTGCGTAGTGTTTCACAGATAGTAAAATCTTTTTATATAAAATAGAATACTTTTATAAAGTTATTCATTTTATTAGATTATAAATAGAATATATTATATTTTATTGTAAACCAATCTGGACCGTCCGTTTAAAAGTGAATCAATCTGGACCGTTCATGAATTAGTTACTATTCAATCCATTCTTCTATAAATAGAAGCTCATTCCTTCATTATTTCTTACGAATCTACTGAAACTCTAGAGAGAGAGACTGTAGAGAATTCTTCTTCTACAATCTTGAGCGTATTTTCTGTTTAAGAAAGCTTTGAGCGTAGTGCAAGTTTCTTCAAGTATATCCCCGCCCTACCCGTCTGAGTACTCTTCTTTATAAGGTAAGGGATATTATTTGTTGTACTCGTAAGGGGTATTATTTCTTTCGTATTCATGAAGAAAACTTCTATTATTCCATTCTTTATTATTTTGTTGGAATAACCTGTATACGGGGACTACCCTATACTTGGTGAAATTCTTCTGTTATTCCATTCCTTATTATTCTGTTGGAATAACCTGTATATGCAAAGTACCGCATACATAGTGAAATTCTTTTGTTATTCTATTCTTTATTATTATGTTAGAATAACCTGTATATGCGAAGTACCGCATACATGGTGAAATTCTTATATTATTCTGTTCTTTATTATTCTGTCGGAATATCCTGTCTGTGCGTTACGCATGACCTAGTTCCATTATTTATTATTCTGCTTGGAATAACCTGTCTGTGTGGTCTATCGCATGCATGGTGAATTCTATTTTTATTCCATTATTTATTATTCTGTTGGAATATCCTGTCGGTGTGTTTACGCATGACCTGGTTCCGTTATTTATTATTCTGTTGGAACATCCTGTCGATGCGAATTTCGCCTGACCTGGTTTCGTTATTTATTATTCTGTTGGAATATCCTGTCTATGCGTTTACGCATGACCTGGTTCCGTTGTTTATTATTCTGTTGGAATAACCTGTCTGTGCGGTTTATCGCATGCCTGGTGATTTCTTTTGTTATTTTATTCTCTATTATACTCAGTTGGTTAAAGTTTTGACTTCTATACTCCATGAAATTAGTAGAATATCCTTGATATTTGCGCTTCATCCAGTATCTTTTCATGAAATATTCTTCTGAGCATTCTTGAATTTTACTCTACAAAGAAGTATCATGTTGACTGTGATGCCCCCAAAATAGGTATACATCACCTATTCTGAGTCGCCAAATACATGATACAGAATACAAATACAAACTTAATTATACAACCGTCTTTTAATATACTACAATACATATGTTGTGAGTTTTAATACAAATATTGTCATCTAGACAATATCCACACTCAATTGAGTCCTCATTACATTTATTATCACACTATTTAACAGAATAGTGAGGACTACTAATGCTATTATCTGGACTGTCATGATTACACCGAATAATCCCTATAACATTAACGACATGCACGTGAGGTTGCCACAACTTAAACGTATACACGTTTAATGAATGTAGTGTTGATCAACATAGAGTATTATGGGCTGATCACCCAGAAGCGCTCGTAAGCTATGCCGGACTTACGGACTTAGTGCTGGGTTGTCCTTTTCAAAAGAAACTATGAATTGCACATAGTTCTGAGCCTTAGTTGATATTCTACTGAATATTGTTGTTGGAAAATGTTTTGAATGAAAAGAAGTGCTATTTTGAATTATCGATAGTACTTCTTAACTATTGTTCAGTTACTGAGGATATATGAGATCTATGTTTCAAGCATGTTGTTTATTAGAATTGTAGTACTTGCTAAGCTAGTCATGCTCACTCTTGCTTGAACCATATGAACACAGCTAAGATCGAGCGGACCGAAGGCTCAGACAAGGACAAGGGCAAGGCGAAGACGAACCCTTAGATTGCTTATGTAATAGAATAGTTGAACGATTTGTAATATATTTGATATTATAACAAGAACAAACGAATGGGTTACAAAGAACCTAGGAAATGTAATATTATTTTGAATATATAGAAGTTATATTAGTCCTTTTGAGAGTATTTCAATTGAATGAATGAATGAATGGGTAGTACCATGTAGCACCATCTGTCGGGTTGGAAGAGACCTGGATTTGGGGGCGTCACAAGAACCGGTATCTAATAAGGTATAAACTTCGCAAGAATTTATAATTAACTAACTCGTGCTAACTTCGTTTGGGTTACTCGCTTTTTGAGAAGTCACGAAAAAATGCTCTTCCTGAAACCACCGACTTTGTTTTGTCCGTATTCGCCTTTGGTGCCACTGTCCCAACTGAACTTGACTTTGGTGCACGATAAAATTGGACTATATGACCGTCTTTTCCACAACTAAAAGATACCTTGCTTTCTTTTCCGATTATACCTTCCCCATTATTTCCTCTCTATTATGATTTTTCCATTTCTCATCTCCTGTACTTCAGATATCATTCTAGAATACATCTTCAAAACAAAGGTTAATTGACATGCCACAAAACAAAAGTCAATTAACATATCACATATTATCCCTATACTCTGACGGACCAATTAAATACCACATAAATTTAGGTAGGTCATACTATCGAAGGAATTCTCCGTCTCTCCCCTCCTAGTTCTTATCTCACATCTCAGCTAGGGATCATATCCCTAAGCTTTGATACCAACTGTGACGCCCCCAAAATAGGTATACATCACCTATTCTAAGTCGCCAAATACATGGTACAGAATACAAATACAAACTTAATTATACAACCGTTGTGTAATATACTACAATACATATGCTGTGAGTTTTAATACAAATATTGTCATCTAGACAATATCCACACTCAATTGAGTCCTCATTACATTTATTATCACACTATTTAACAGAATAGTGAGGACTACTAATGTTATTATCTGGACCATCACTCCATTCCCCGACTAGTCACTGCTACGTTCTCATTTCCTAAAGAGAACAATGAAAGTAAAAGGGTGAGCTCAACTAGCCCAGTAAGAAATATTATGACTAAGAAAATGCAGAATAAATTATCATTAGCGTTCAACAATGTTAAACTGATACAATATAATAAACTTCAAGTTTAACTGCAGCGAAATAAGCAATCCATTAAAGGAGTTAAGTAGAGAATAAAATCTACTATCTTTTATGATTTAAAAGGTTTTTCATCACTTTTATCGCTGGGACTCAGCTTAATAAATAATCCACATCATCCCTGCACTACGTCCAAGGATATTCATTAGTATCACAACCACAAATTATACATGCACTACGGCCAAGGATATTCGTGTATTCACCAATGGTCATGATCATGCTAACAACTGTCCATCAATGCACTACGGGCCAATGAGGACTTTCACCACATCATTTGTAGCATTACGGTCATGATTACACCGAATAATCCCTGGTCATAATCATACCAAGTCCATCTATGCACTTTCACGAATTACGATGACTTTCAACAAAATATAAATATGAGGATGATGACAATGATATAAGAATTCAATAAAACAAGTTCAAGAATTAATTTATTCAGAACTAATAACGCCCAAATTATCAACATGATACTTCTTTGTAGAGTAAAATTCAAAATGCTCGTAAGAATATTTCCACGAAAAGATATTAGATGAAGCGAAATATCAAGGATATTCCACTAATTTCATGGAATATAGAAGTCAAAACTTTAACCAACCGAGTATAATAAAGAATGGAATAACAAAAGAAATCACCATGCATGCGGTATTGCATGTATGCGAAGTTATTCCAATGAATAATAAATAACGGAACCAGTCAGCGTAACACGTCATCGGCAGTGAGGATATTCCAATGTAATAATAAAGAATGGAATAACAATGAAATCACCATGCATGCGATTTCATGTAGACAAAGTTATTCCAATAGAATATTAAATAACTAACGAAGTCCCACAGAAAAGCGCATAAAACAGGATATTCCAATGTAATAATAAAGACGGAATCGAGTCCCAGAAAAACCTTGCATGATGTGGATATTCCAAATGAATAATAAAGAATGGAATAACAACGTAATTTCACCATGTATGCAGATTAACATGTATAAAGTTATTCCAAAGAGAATAATAAATAATGGAATAATAGAAGAATTTCACCAAGTATAGGGTAGATCACAGATACAAAGTTATTCCAATGAATAATAAAGATTGGAATAATGTGTTCTCCACATGAATATGAAAAAAATACCCCCTTACCTCAAAAGAAAACTGGATACTGGAATAGTGAGGTAGCAGACTTCTCTTCTTCTTTCTCTCTATAATTTCTCTCTATAATAATGGCTCTAAAGCTTTAATGAATTGGTGAGAAATGAAGGAAGAATGAGCTTCTATTTATAGAAAAATATAGTTTTGATAATTGCACGTTTTGGGGCTCAAAAAATTACAGTACAATACCTCCAACTTTTCTTTCATTTTTAATTTAGTTCTGCAAGTATTATCAAACTTGCACCACCTCCCCTAATAGTAAATAATGTGAATTAATAGTTCAATCATGTGAATCAATAGTTATAATCATGTAAAAATACGAAATACAGTATAGTACCTCCATCTATACCTCCCTTTTTAACTTAGTCATGCAAGTATTATCAATCTTGCACCAACTCCCCAAATAGTAAGTGAATGTGACTCAATAGTACACATATGTGAACAAATAGTTATATAAACATGTGAATTAGTAGCAATTAATTGCTCATTTATCCGATAAATTACCCGATTTATCAATATAACCCCCAGACATCAATTATCATTGGAATAGATGTCGATTTCAACTAACACCAATAATCCCAACACAATGGAACTATCAAATTCATCTTTAATCAACACGAACTTATTCATCATTAATATCATAACTCACAATATTTAACAACCAGGTAGTTCCAAGGAAAAAAAGGGGCTTTCTAATAAGGATTTCTCCTTATTGGCGCGCAATTAGGTGACCAAACCTCTCCTCGATAGAACTTCTAGACATTGTAAATATTGTAATTTAATAATATGAATAACTTTGTCGTCTCAATTATTGATTTAATAATATATAAAATATTATGCGATGATATCTTGTGACAATAATTGAATCAATAATATGAGAGATATGATGTAGCAATTCATCGTAGTAATAATTGAGTATAACCGAAAGTGACTTCTCACGTAAGCATCACTAATCAATACCGTAGTGCTACTATGCAACCACACGTATTCATCGTACTTTTACTACCGAGTAGTTCAACAAAGATAATCAGTAAAACTTCCGCCGTTATTTTCATAAAATATTTTTGTCGTTTTCTCAATCCGATAATAATTCTGTTGTTGGGTCCACCAATTATTGTGCTGTCGTATGAATATTCCCTGTTAAAACGAATATTCTCCGATCAATCGAATATTATATAACAACTTGCGTACTTTGCAAAATTTATAAATATTACCTACAACTATGCATTATATCAAATCCACACCATAATATTAAAAAATATTTCGAGAAATTTAAATCTTAATTCATAAAATCTGGGGTCTCACATTGACAATTTGGACGTTATTAGTTTCTGGATAAATTAATTCTTGAACTTATTTTATTGAATTATCATGTCATTGTCATCATCCTCATGTTTATATTATGTTGAAAGTCATCTCGTGGCAGTGGCATGGTGCATAGATGGACTTGGTATGATTATGACCGGGATTATTCAGATAATCATGGCCGTAATGTTACAAATGATGTGGAAAAAGTCATCATTGGCCCGTAGTGCAATGATGATGGATGCTTTTGGTATGATTATGGCTATGGATTCTCTTCGACCAAGGGTGCAAAGATGAATTGTTTTATGGCATGATCAGATCATTGATGAATACACGAATATCCTCGGCCCGTAGTGTACATGGATAATTTGTGGTCGTGATACTAATGAATATCCTTGGTAGTAGTGTAGGGATGATGTGGATTATTTATTAAAATTTGAGTCTTAGCGATAAAAGTGATGAAAAACCTTTTAAATCATAAAAGATAGTAGATTTTATTCTCAACTTGACTCTTTTAATGGATTGCTTGTTCATTGCCGCAGCTTAAACTTGATGTCTATTGTATTTTATCGGTTTAACATTGTTGAAGACTAATGATAATTTATTCTGAATTATCTTAGTCATAATATTTTTTACTGGGCTAGTTGAGCTCACCCTTTCCTTCACTGTTCTCTTCAGGAAATGAGAATATAGCTAGGACAAGTCGGGGAACGGATTGACAGTCTAGATGATAGCATTAGTAGTCCTCACTATTCTGTTAAATAGTGTGATAATAAATGTAATGAGGACTGAATTTGAGTTTGTATACTGTCTATGAGGACTCCATTGAGAGTGGATATTGTCTAGATGATAATATACATATTAAAACTCTTAGATTATGTTTCGTCGTATTTTACACGACTGTTGTATAATTAGTTTGTATTTGTATTCAGTACCTTGTATCTGGCGACCCAAGATGGGTGATGAATACCTATTTTTGGGGGCTTCACACTGCTCACTATTTATAATTTTATAATATGATTTTAAAATTATTGCCCACGTAATAAAAACCTATAAGGTCACATACTTAGAACGTAATTTAAAGGAAATTAATTTAAATTATAAGGATTTAAATATGTCAATATGATTGATAGTATTTAAATTATGAATTTAAATTAATAGGATAATTTGTATATATGTATATTAATTAAGTAAGGCTTAATTAAGATATAATATATATAAATTCGGATTTATAATTGAATTAGGTTTTGATTAATTCTTTTGGACTGCTATATATACAATATATCAACCATTTTGTGAATAATCATCATTAACCTAAAAACCCTAGCCGCTCTTAGAGAGAGACTAGAGAGAAATTGTTTCGAAAATCCTGATCCTTTGGTGGCTAGTACTGTAGCTCCTTTTACTGTAGATCATGCAACAATTCGCGGGGCGTTTGCGTGGATACCATAGAGACACAGTTCAGTTGGATTGCGTTGGAGATTTGAAGCGTTTCAATTTTTTCTATAATCGGTATAAAATCTAAACCACTGAATTAATATGTTTTTGCATGGATTCTGTTTTAGAGGTTCGGAATTGTCTTTGAATTTTTTTTTATTTTCGCCGCCTTTTTGTGCCAAAAACCCTACATTGGATTCCTTACACCCCCGATTATCTAACAATTAACTTTGAGGATGGTTTCCCGACAGGGTTGGAGTATGCTTTATCCACCCGTCAGATTCCCTTCTTAATCGAGGGAGGATGGGAGCTCTATTTGGGAGAGCGAGCAATCAGGTGTATCACATGGCATATTTAGATTCCTTACTTTCCTCCCGCTCGACGACATTGGCCTTTATCCCTACTTATTACAGACATTCCCTTGATGGGTTTAGATGGTTTCACCTTGTCAGATGGACTCTGCATATCTGACGCATTCCATTTATGGTGGATTCCCCGCACCATAGGGGCTCAAACCCGGGCCACTCAGTTCATGGCAGACTTGGTACTTGGATCAGTTATGATGACCAATTGGATTGCCTGCTTTTGAGAGCCTACCCATTTGGACAAAATAGCATATTTGACCCATCGGCTGGACATGACACATCTTTTTATTCGCCATTTAGGCAGAGATCCTTCAGAGGTAGATACTTTCGATTCCTCCGACTCAGGTGTTGGTACATCTAGCGGCCCACACACTGCTGATTTTACTAAATCAGATCCTCCCCTGTACCGCCCAGATATCCCCTTTAGCAGACTTCTCTTCTTCTTTCTCTCTATAATTTCTCTATATAATAATGGCTCTAAATCTTTAGTGAATTGGTGAGAAATGAAGGAAGAATGAGCTTCTATTTATAGAAAAATATAGTTTCGATAATTTTACGTTTTGGGGCTCAAAAATTACATTACAATGCCTCCAACTTTTCTTTCATTTTTAATTTAGTCCTGCAAATATTATCAAACTTGCACCACCTCCCCTAATAGTAAATAATGTGAATCAATAGTTCAATCATGTGAATCAATAGTTATAATCATGTGAAAATACGAAATACAGTATAATACCTCCATATATACCTCCCTTTTTAACTTAGTCATGCAAGTATTATCAATCTTGCACCAACTCCCCTAATAGTAAGTGAATGTGACTCAATAGTACATATATGTGAACAAATAGTTATATAAGCATGTGAATTAGTAGCAATTAATTGCTCATTTATCCGATAAATTACCCGATTTATCAATATAACCCCCAGACATCAATTATCATTGGAATAGATGTCGATTTCAACTAACACCAATAATCCCAACACAATGGAACTATCAAATTCATCTTTAATCAACACGAACTTATCCATCATTAATATCATAACTCACAATATTTAACAACCGTGTCGCTCCTCAGAAAAAGGGGCTTTCCAATAAGGATTTCTCCCTATTGGTGCAATTAGGTGACCAAACCTCTCCTCGTGAGTAACTTCTAGATATTGTAAAATATTGCAATTTAATAATATGAATAACTTTGTCGTCTCTCAATTATTGATTTAATAATATATAAAATATTATGCGCAGATGATCTTTGTGACAATAATCGAATCAATAATATGAGAGATATGATGCGTGATGAATTCATTGTAGCAATAATTGAGTATAACCGAGTGACTTCTCACGTAAGAATCACTAATCAATCTGCAGTGTATACTACTTATCCACACGTATTCTTTGTTTTACTACCGAGTAGTTCAACAATATTAATCGTGAAAACTTTCGCCGTTATTTTCATAAAAATTTTTTGTCGTTTTTTCAATCCGACAATAATTACATTAATAAGGGTCCACTAATGATTGTGTCATCGTCATTTAATATTCCTGTTAAAACGAATATTCCCAGACCAATCGAATATTATATAACAACTTGCGTACTTTGCAAAATTTATAAATATTACCCACAACTATACATTATATCAAATCCACACCATAATATTAAAAAAATATTTCGAGAAATTTAAATCTTAATTCATAAAATCTGGGGTCTCACAATCTCCCATCTTTATAAAATTTCGCCCTCGAAATTTGTATACGTACCTGGTATGCTGAAGAGGTGTGGATACCTTAACTTCATTTCATAATCCAACTCTTGAGGTATAACCTTGAATACCTTTATCGTCGAAAACATTACACGTTGCATATGTGCATGCCCGATGTCCTCCGATTGCCTCTGAATGCACATCAGTTCCTATAATAGCCATTTTAGGCCTTGATACTAACCTCAAATCTCAAAATATAAAGAATGAAAGTTATAGGTCTACTCGTTATCTTTCCGAATCATCCTGAATCACCTCAATCGAAGTTTGTATGAAAAAGTTATGCCCAATTTACTAAAGGACGTCCGGACAGATTTTGGCTTAACACTTGACCAGCGCCTAGGCACCTAGATTTGGCCTTGGGCAAGCGCCTAGGCGCCCAAGAGCAGAATCTAAGCGCTGAGCCTAGCGCCTAGGCGCTCGACCCTTGACACTTAGCTCCAATTTTCCAGATTTTGCAACTTTTGACGCACATACTTTAAATCTTCATAACTTCTTCGTCCTTTATCGAAATTAGTTCATTTTTGAGGCTGTGGAAAGCTTGTAACATGCTCTATAAAACCCCTATGATTTCATAATTTTTCAGATTCACTAATTATTCCAAAATTTGGTTCCAAAGTCCCCCAAGACTAAGATTTTACTAACAATGATACGTGAAAAACGTTATGAACACGCGACATACTTGGCGGTAAATTGAGTCTATAGGCCACAGTTCTTACTCGATCGAGGATTTCAAATTGGCCAATTAAATTGAGGGTTGAGATAACGCCTTCTTGAACCTTCTTCTTCACATTCATCAGATTCGGGTGTGTAGCTTGAACGGCTTTAACTTTATCGATTAAAGTCGATTCTACTCGTATATTCGTTATCTTCATGTGGGTCCCTAGATTCTTTAACTCTATCTTCATCATTTGTAAGTTATACGAAATGGGTTTTTTATGTTAACAACATCACACTCGTAAACGCATACAATCTTCTACTCAACACGTCAGCTACCACGTTTACTCTTTCACGATGATATTGAATGGTACGATCGTAATCTTCAACAGCTCGAGCCAATGTCCTTGGCGTATGATACGTTTGTTTTGGTTGAAGAATATTTAAGGGTTTTAGAAATGGGTTTTGTACTGGGGTCAATACCAAATTCGATTTCACGCTCTAGGGTAGGCTAAGAAGTCTTCAAGAATACGTTAGAAAATTTATTAACAATAGAAATATCATTCAAAACTGTGACTCTCATCCATGACTTGGATAGTATATCACATTGATATCTATCAACTTGCCATCGTCATTCACGACATCGCTTACAGAAAGTCTGACTTTGGTGCATTCCACACAAGGAAGTTAACAACGAAAGGATCGGGGCTCTTTACTTATGGCTTGATATGACAATGATTGACTTTAGTGGTTTGGTTGCTTGAATTCGCATAACAGGTTGGTTAGTAATATGAAAGCTAACAACCTTACGAAAAGCATGATGAGTAGTTAACCAATCGATTTCTAAAATCATATCAAAGGCAAGTATTTTCAAAGAGATAAGATCGACAGGTAATGTGAAAGTGTCGATTTGAATCAAACAAGATTAATAAACAGTGCAGGTAACAAAGGTTTTTGCTAACGAAGTTTCAACCAATAAGTCAAAGTCTAACTTCTCTTGAGTTAAATTTAAACGTTGAGAGCAAGCTAGAGAGATAAAAGATTGGGTAGAACTGTAACACCACGAAAAATCGAATATTTTGTAATTACTTTTAATAATGAATAAAATAATATTATTTATTATTATTACGTGATGATAAGATGAATGTCGTTCTATGACCTAGAAATGTTGGAATGTCGTAGTATTTTAACTACGTGAGAGAATTAAGGTGTTTGAATTTCTAAGACGAAAATAAAAGCTTTCCGAGAAATTTTTTGAAAAACACTATTCATTAATTTCTACTCGGGAGTTATTTTTGAACTTCTGAGAAATACATAACGTTATAATATCAAGGTGAGATGGAATATGTAATAATAATCTAAGTATGGAAAACGTAATATTTCGCATGCGGACTTAATTTGGGAACGTTAGGTTTATTAAGCGTTAAAAGAAAAAAGTTGTGATCGTATAATGTGTATTCATTATATGAAGGTAATGAATGTAAGTATAATACGACGTATTGTACTATTATGTATGAAGAATGAGATAACGTATATTAAGAATTAATATATGAGCTAGCATACGAAGATTATATGTGGGGTATAAATGTTAAGTTGTTTAAATAAGAGGTAATGGACTTGTAGGATTACTAGCCTTATGAAAGGAGTCTAATACAATGTGACAATCAAGCCCAAGTGTTTGATAAGTTATGAGTCCAAACTATGTAGCATAAGCTCATTAAGAAAGTAGTTAGATTAATTAGCAAGCCCAATGTTAAGTCATGATCCATGGGGCAAACCAAGTGAGAAATGGGTAGACTTGATGGGCAAACATTATGTGTGGTGACCATGTGTTGTTATGATCAAGTAATAGAAGTGGCTAGCAAGTAGACTTGGAGGTTAAGTTATGAATAGTAAGGAGGTGGAGGTTAAGGAGGTGATTAAAGGAGGTGGAATGTCCAATTGTCTATAATGCCCTAGCTTTAGTTGCCTATAAATAGAGAAGCCACAATTCATTTTTTGGTTGTTCAATAATCATCCAACTCCTCTCAAATATAAGCTACTTATTTGGTAGAGCAAATAAGCACTTTTAAGTTAAAGTTAAATTTTCCAAGAAGAAGAAGTTAGACTTCAAAGGTAATGATCTTGTGTCCAATGTTCCTTCATCTCTATTATAATAGGATGATAAGGGAAGTGTTATTAATGAACATGTATGCTAAGATCATGTAATAAGTTAATAAGGAATGAACTTAAGCCGAATAATTTGGATAAGCAACTTGAACATTAATAAGTTGCTAGAACCATAAAGAACTTATCATATGTTGTCATATGATGATTAGAATGTTGAATATAGCATAAGAATATTGATTAATGGACTTAAGTTCATAGAAAGTCATAAGCGTGAGGAATTGTAGTTCATAAGTTAATTAAGTCATTGACTTATGAGAATAAGTCAAAACCTACTTTGATTATAAGTTGGTGTAATAAGTAACTTGTAATGATCATATGTTGGTTGAAATCCATTTAGAATCATTAAGAATGTAGTTTTGCCGAAATTCACACGATTGGATGATTATCGTCGAATTCGTAAAATTCTTGGAATAGAGGTCGTATTTTGTGTTTGAAGTCGGAAACGTTGGTTTTCAATGGAGACAAGTCATATTTGGCATTATAGAGTTACGGACTTGAAAATGACCGAATTCTGACTTAGAACGAAGAAACGAGCGTTGAACGTTCACGAACGTTTATCGTTTTCGTTAAAAATGAACTCATAGGTGAAATTTTAGCAAACGAAGTCAAATAGATAAACTTCTTGCATGAACGCAGTAGAGTATGTAATTTGTGAACCGTAGGCTTTTGAACGGACCAATTCGGACTTATAACGAAGAAGTTATGCATTCGGGAGTTTCGTGAAATTTTCAAAATTACTCGCAAAATTATTCGAGGCACAGAAATCATGCCATGCGACTCATAGCCTTAAAGCTCGCATGCCACGAGTAAGGCTGGTGCGAATGCCCTCTCTTGCTAACTCATGTGCAAGGTGCGACATGCGAAGTTAAGTGTGGCGCATGCACCGATCTAGAGATTTGTTGGACAAGAATGTTTACAAGTGTAGAATGAAAAGGAACTTGTTAGTAATGAACTGAGATATAAACATAACATTGTAAGGTACTTGTAAGACACTAATGCATGATGATTAAGAGTTAATAATCAATTGAAAGTGAACGTAATGTGAATGACGTAATGAAAGCCAGAAACCCATAATAGTAAATCTAAGTTAGGATTTACATTGAGATGAAGGGTAAGATATAGTAGTATATATACTTGATTATATATAACCTAATGTGGTATGTTATATGATCATGTTTTATAGAAACGTAGAGACTTAAAGTGTACGTGTGTTAATCAGTAAGCAGACGCTGAAGGAAAGTATTCTAACCCTTGTTCCAGTTCAGTCTAGATAAGCTGTGTAATTCATGTATTATTTCGCATGAAGTTTTTAACGATGAAGTCTTAAGCCAACTCTTTCGGCTAGACTTATATTATGATTCTGTCAAGCATGATTTATGTTTATCGAGTTATATTGGTATGGTTTTCAATCGAAGACCAAGTATGCTAAAATGTTTTTGTCGTTTAACGACAAGCACGTGAGGTTGCCACAACTTAAACGTATACACGTTTAATGAATGTAGTGTTGATCAACATAGAGTACTATGGGCTGATCACCTAGATGTGCTCGTAAGCTATGCCGAACTTACGGACTTAGTTTCGGGTTGTCCTTTTCAAAAAATATTATGAATTGCTCATAGTTCTGAGCCTTAGTTGATATTCTACTGAATATTGTTGTTGGAAAACGTTTTGAATGAAAAGAAGTGCTATTTTGAATTATCGATAGTACTTCGTAACTATTGTTCAGTTACTGAAGATATATGAGTTCTATGTTTCAAGCATGTTGTTTATTAGAATTGTAGTACTTGCTGAGCTAGTCATGCTCACTCTTGCTTGAACCATATGAACACAGCTAAGATCGAGCTTTAATCAAGGCTCGAAAGCGAGGACAAGAGCAAGGCGAAGACGAACCCTTAGATTGCTTATGTAATAGAATAGTTGAACGATTTGTAATATATTTGATATTATGACAAGAACAAATGAATGGGTTACAAAGAACCTGGGAAATGTAATATTATTTTGAATATATAGAAGTTATATTGGTCCTTTTGAGACTATTTCAATTGAATGAATGAATGAATGGTAGTACCGTGTAGCACCATCTGTCGGGTTGGAAGAGACCCGGATTTGGGGGCGTCATAGGTTGGTATCAAAGCATTAGGTTATAAAACTTAAGGGGGGGGATTAAAAACCTTAAGTCATAACCTTAAGAGGAGTTAAAGAAGTACAAGAAAGGAAAATAACCTTATAAAAATGCATTATGATTATGTTATGTGTTTTTATTATTCTACTGACGTGTACTAATCAACTTAATTATTTTGTGTAGATGTCCGGAGTAAATGGGATGTTTGTTAATGAGCAAACCATTAGTGAAGAATCGGTGAACTAAGTAGAGGTTATACCGAACCCTATAGTAGTAGAGCCAGATGTATTGATTATTAAGTCTGGAGACTCAGAGGAAGATGACTACATGTCAGTGTTTGATGGGATGATAGAGGAGGAGATAGAGACAGTCTCCTTTAACCCAAAGGGCTATAGCAATGAGAGATAGCTCTGGGGGTCGATGATGTCTTTATTCATGTCAGTGTTGGATAGAAATATCCATTACTGTCAGGAGATTAAGGAGCTGAAGGCAGAGCTCCAAATGGTTATAGAGGACAAGACTGATGTCTAGTCCATGTGAGAGCAGGAACATGACGAGAGGATTTTGGCTAAGGACAAAGTCCAGGATTTAAAGCACGAGGTCTTTGAGCTCAACGAGGAGCTAAAGACTAAGGTGCAGAAGATAGGGAGGATGTCCTATATCTATAGGAGTTCTCACACGGATTTCCAGCAGCAGGTAGCTGGATATCCGATGGAGGTGGGGCAAACACGGCATACTATTAGCCGTGATATTATTGTCGGTCTTACCAAGGCAGATTTCGATAATGCCTTGAGGCAGATGTAGATTAGGGGTAGTCAGACTAGTATGTAAATATTTTTTTTAGTAGTAGTGACGTAAAACCCTTTTTGTATAGTAAAGGGTAGTCTTTTGTAAATCCCAATTTTTGGAAAGTGATAGCGGGAAAGTAATGTAATCAGCTTAGGTTGTGTATGTAACTGATGTAGTGTTATACTACGAGAATGAATATAAAGACCTTTTTATGGAAAGCAATGAGTTATGGATGTTGGAGTTATTGTTTAATATTGAATGATAACTAATAAAGAAAGGAATAATAAAGCAATGTGTTTATTGTATCAACAAAATGCCGCCAAGAAGAGTGCAACGTAATCAAGGTGCGAGCGTAAATCAATCGGAGGGAGTTCTGGTTAGCCCGATGCAGGAGTTTGTTAATTTAATAACAGCTGCCTTTAATAGAACATGGGTTAATATCCCCGTAAATCCAGGAGTAACACGAGCTTCTACCTTTAAGGATTTCAAGAGCGTGGGTCTGCCGGAGTTCAAAGGAACTACGGACCCTTTTGAAGCCCAAACGTGGGTTAAGGAGATAGAGAAGGCATTTGTGATAAAAAATGTCGATGAGGCCCAAGAGGTTGCCTTTGCGACCTATATGATGAAGGGAGAGGCCAACTTTTTGTGGGAAGCCAATCAAAGCTAAATTTGGGATAACAAATCGGCGTGGGATAGGTTCAAGGAGATATTCTTTGAGAACTACTTTCCCACAAGCATGCAAGGGAGGATGGAGATGCGGTTTTTCGAGTTGAAACAAGGGGACATGACGGTTCCCCAATATGCCGCCAAGTTTAATGAACTGGCAAGGTTCGCTCCACATCAAGTGGATACTGAGGTGAGGAAGGCGCGATGGTTCGAGTAGGGCTTGAAACCCTAGCTCTATAACCGCATATCGGTGTTCCAAAGTACTTCTTTTGGGACTGTTTTAGAGAAGGCAATAATCGCCGAAGGTGGTAGGGAGGCGTTGAGCCAGTACCACAAAGATAAGAAGAGCAAGGTTAAAGTAGACGGGAGAGTAAAGATCGAGGGAGCCAATAGTAGTGGCGAGGGTCAGAAGAGGAAGGTATTTATCTCTGGGAATACCAGAGTGAAGCAAGGAGACCCGAAGAGAAGAATGGAGGCCTTCAAGACCTGTGGGAAGACTCACTTAGGAATTTGTCTCAAGGGGAAGGTCGTCTGTTACAATTGTGGACAGGAGGGGCACATTGCGCCTAATTGTCTGAGTTCGAAGAAGAACCACGGATGCTTTGTGTGTGGATCAACTGACCACATGGCAAAGAACTATCCGAAGAAGGGGACGGACGGGAATCGGGGCGCTAATAGCGGTAAGCTAGCTATTAGTGGGCCAGCACAGCTAGGTAGGCCGATGGGTCGTACCTTTAACATGACAGTCCAAGATGCAGTTGCATCAGGGGACGTCATCGCAGGTATTATTTCGATTAACAATATCAATGCGTACGTGCTGTTTGATTCGAGTGCTACTTGTTTGTTTATAGCATGCGATTTTGCTAGACGATTAGGATTACTTCCCGAAAAGTTGCCTATACCTTTAAATATTAAAGTAGCAAATGAAGAGATAATTCATGTTGAAGATGTTCATAAAAGTTGTTGTGTAGATATACGTGGTTATAAATTATCGGTAGATTTGTTACCGATAAAGTTAGGAGAATTCGATGTAATTCTCGAAATGGATTGGTTAGCAAACCATGGGGCAATTATAGATTGTCAAAATAAATGTGTGAATATTAAGACGTTAGAATAACCTCGGGTAGTATTTTACGGGAATAGATTGCCGGGACATTCGTGTTGTCTAACAATGACACAAACTAGGAAATTATTAAGGAAGGGATGCATAGGTTATCTGTGTCATGTTGTTGATACCCAGAGAGTGGTAGCAACCATGGAACAAATACATGTAGTGAGAGAATTCGCCGATGTATTTCCGAGTGAATTGTCGGGTCTTCTGCCGGATAGGGAGATAAAGTTTGTGATAGACATTGTGCCAGGAGCGGCACCAGTTTCCAGGGCACCGTATCGTATGGCTCCAGTGGAGATGAAGGGGTTGATGGTGCAGTTGCAAGAACTGTTAGACAGGAAGTACATTCAACCGAGTGTTTCACCGTGGGGAGCACCGGTACTGTTTGTCAAGAAGAAGGACGAATCGTTAAGACTGTGTATCGACTATCGAGAGTTGAACAAGTTAACGATAAAGAATAAATACCCATTGCCCAGGATCGATGATCTCTTTGATCAGTTGAAAGGGGCTAAGTATTTTTCTAAAATAGATTTAAGGATGGGGTATCATCAGTTGAAGGTTAGGAAGGAGGATGTGCCAAAGACAGCATTCAGGACTCGTTATGGTCATTACGAGTTTCTGGTGATGTTGTTTGGGTTGACAAATGCACCAGCTGCATTTATGGATATGATGAATAGAGTGTTCAAATAATATTTGGACAAGTTCGTCGTGGTGTTTAGAGATGATATTCTAGTCTATTCTAAGACACCAGAAGATCATGCTGAACACCTAAGATTAGTGTTGGAGTAACTTAGGAAGGAGAAATTGTATGCGAAGTTCACTAAGTGTGAATTTTTGTTGGAGAAGGTGCAGTTTTTAGGTTATGTCATTGACCATGAGGGGATTTCAGTAGATCCAGCGAAGGTGGAAGCCGTGATGAATTGGGAACAGCCAAAAACGCCGATCGAGGTACGGAGTTTCCTAGGGTTAGTAGGTTACTATCGAAGATTCATCCAGGACTTTTCGAAGATAGCTACTCCATTGACTAACTTGACGAGGAAGACGGTGAAATACACTTGGACTGACAAGTGCGAGGACAGTTTTCAAGAACTAAAGAAGAGATTGAGTGAAGCGCCTGTTTTGTCATTGCCTGATGACACAGGAAATTTTGTAGTTTATAGCGATGTTTCACATAGAGGACTTGGTTGTGTGCTCATGCAGTATGACAAGGTCATTGCGTATGCATCTAGGTAGTTTAAGGATTATGAGAAAGTTTACCGTACTCATGATCTGGAACTGGCCACAGTAGTTTTTGCCCTAAAGATATGGAGACATTATCTTTATGGAGAAAAATGTGAGATATACACGGACCACAAAAGTCTAAAATATATCTTCACACAGAAAGAGTTGAATATGAGGCAGAGGAGATGGCTGGAGTTGATAAAGGATTACGACTGTGAAATCCTGTATCACCCTGGAAAAGCCAATGTAGTTGTCGACGCCTTAAGTAGGAAAGGTCAGGAAAAGTTGTCTTTATTGACGGCTCAAACTGAGTTAATAACAGAGATGGCTAGAATGGAGTTGGAAGTGAAGTTGCCAAGTAAAGGTGGACAAATGCTGTTTGCGACGGAGATGCAATCTACCATCATAGAAAGAACTAAGAAGGTACAACTCAAAACTGATGAGTGTGACCGGATGAAAGAGCGGCTGGCCAATGAAAAAGATATTAAGTACAGTCTTGATAATAAGGGATTATTAAGATTTGAAGGAAGAATTTGGGTTCCGAATAAGACGGAATTAAGGGAGCAGGTTCTACAAGAGGCTCATAGTTCAAGGTTTTCGATTCATCCTGGTAGCACTAAGATATATCAAGATCTTCGACAGAGTTTCTGGTGGCTGAACATGAAGAGAGAGATCGCCAAATATGTGAGTAGGTGCTTGACTTGTCAGAGAGTTAAGGCTGAACATCAACGACCTTGTGGCTTGCTACAGTCATTAGAAATTTCAGAGTGGAAATGGGAGAATATCACGATGGACTTTGTGGTGGGACTTTCGACTACTCAGAAAGGGTATGATGCGATTTGGGTAATAGTGGACCGGTTGACAAAGTCGACTCACTTTTTGCCAATTAGGGTCAAGTATAACTTAGACCAATTAGCTAGACTCTATATTAAGGAAATAATCTATAGACATGGGGTACCAGTATCGATTGTGTCAGATCGTGATCCATGATTTACATCGAACTTTTGGAGGAGTCTACAAGAGCAGTTGGGGACGCAGTTGAAGCTGAGTACGGCGTATCATCCACAAACGGATGGACAAAGCAAGAGAACAATTCAAATGTTAGAAGATATGCTAAGATCTTGCACCATGGATTTCAAGGGTAGTTGGGATGATCATCTACCATTAGTGGAGTTTGCGTATAACAATAGTTATCATGCAAGCATAGGTATGCCGCCTTACGAAGCTTTGTATGGGAGGAAATGCAGGATGCCACTGTATTGGGATGAGGTAGGAGAACGCCAAATGTTGGGACCAGAATTGGTGCAACAGACAGCGGATATTGTCAAGAAGATTCAGATGCATCTTCTAGCAGCTCAAGGCAGGCAGAAGAAGTTTACAGTTCCGCATAGAGAGAATCGGGAGTTTGAAGTAGGTTCGTACGTATTCCTAAAAGTATCTCCCTGGAAAGGAAAGATACGTTTTGGAAAGAAGGGAAAGTTAAGTCCAAGGTTTATAGGACCTTTTGAGGTTTTAAAACGGGTGGGTGAGGTAGCCTATATGATAGCATTACTTCCAGACCTAGAACGAATACATAATGTATTTCACGTATCCGTGTTACGTCCTTATAAGCCAGATTATAAGCACGTGATAGAATATGAACCTATTCATATCGAGAAGGACTTAACGTACGAGAAAACGCCGATTCAAATTGTCGATAGAAAAGAACAAGTTCTGCGGAACAAAGTCATACCTTCAGTAAAGGTGATATGGAAGAACCACAATGCAGAAGAAGCAACGTGGGAGTTAGAAGAAATGATGAAAAAGAATTACCCTCATTTATTTGTGTAATTTTTTTATATATATAGCGAGATTCTGGGGACAGAATCCTTATAAGAGGGGGAGAGTGTAACGCCCCGGAAAATCGAATATTTTGTAATTACTTTTAATAATGAATAAAATAATATTATTTATTATTATGTGTTGATAAGATGAATGTCGTTCTATGACCTAGAAATGTCGGAATGTAATAGTATTTTAACTACGTGGGAGAATTAAGGTGTTTGAATTTCTAAGACGAAAATAAAAGATTTCCGAGAAATTTTTCGAAAAACACTATTCATTGATTTCTGCTCGGGAGTTATTTTTGAACTTCTGAGAAATACGTAACATTATAATATCAAGGTGAGATGGAATATGTAATAATAATCTTAGTATGGAAAACGTAATATTTCGCATGCGGACTTAATTTGGGAACGTTAGGTTTATTAAGTGTTAAAGGAAGAAAGTTGTGATGTATAATGTGTATTCATTATATGAAGGTAATGAATGTAAGTATAATACGACGTATTGTACTATTATGTATGAAGAATGAGATAACGTATATTAAGAATTAATATACGAGCTAGCATACGAAGATTATATGTGGGGTATAAATGTTAAGTTGTTTAAATAAGAGGTAATGGACTTGTAGGATTATTAGCCTTATGAAAGGAGTCCAATAGAATGTGACAATCAAGCCCAAGTGTTTGATAAGTTATGAGTCCAAACTATGTAGCACAAGCCCATTAAGAAAATAGTTAGATTAATTAGCAAGCCCAATGTTAAGCCATGATCCATGGGGCAAACCAAGTGAGAAATGGGTAGACTTGATGGGCAAACATTATGTGTGGTGACCAAGTGTTGTGATGATCAAGTAATAGAAGTGGCTAGCAAGTAGACTTGGAGGTTAAGTTATGAATAGTAAGGAGGTGGAGGTTAAGGAGGTGATTAAAGGAGGTGGAATGTCCAATTGTCTATAATGCCCTAGCTTTAGTTGCCTATAAATAGAGAAGCCACAATTCATTTGTTGGTTGTTCAATAGTCATCCAACTCCTCTCAATTATAAGCTACTTATTTGGTAGAGCAAATAAGCACTTTTAAGTCAAAGTTAGATTTTACAAGAAGAAGAAGTTAGACTTCAAAGGTAATGATCTTGTGTCCAATGTTCTTTCATCTCTATTATAATAGGATGATAAAGGAAGTATTATTAAGGAACATGTATGCTAAGATCATGTAATAAGTTAATAAGGAATGAACTTAAGCCGAATAATTTGGATAAGCAACTTGAACATTAATAAGTTTCTAGAACCATAAAGAACTTATCATATGTTGTCATATGATGATTAGTATGTTGAATATAGCATAAGAATATTGATTAATGGACTTAAGTTCATAGAAAGTCATAAGCGTGATTAATTATAGTTCATAAGTTAATTAAGTCATTGACTTATGAGAATAAGTCAAAACCTACTTTGATTATAAGTTGGTGTAATAAGTAACTTGTAATGATCATATGTTGGTTGAAATCCATTTAGAATAATTAAGAATGTAGTTTTGCCGGAATTCACACGATTGGACGATTATCGTCGAATTCGTAAAATTCTCGGAATGGAGGTCGTATTTTGTGTTTGAAGTCGGAAACGTTGGTTTTCAATGGAGACAAGTCATATTTGGCATTATAGAGTTGCGGACTCAAAAATGATCGAATTTTGACTTAGAACGAAGAAACGAGCATTGAACATTCACGAACGTTTATCGTTTTTGTTAAAAATGAACTCATATGTGAAATTTTAGCAAATGAAGTCAAATAGATAAAATTCTTGCATGAACGCATAGAGTATGTAATTTGTGAACCGTAGAATTTTGAACGGACCAATTCGGACTTATAACGAAGAAGTTATGCGTCCGGGAGTTTCGTGAAATTTTCAAAATTTCAAGAAAATTATCTCGAGGCACAAAAGTCTGCGCCACTAGCGACTCATAGCTTTAAAGCCCGTGTACATGAAATATGAGGTCGAACCGCTCTTATCGTTAACTCATGTTGCGGCACGAGATCTGCAGAAGTTAAGTTGTGACGCCCCCCCAAAATAGGTATACATCACCCATTTTAAGTCAAAATAACATGGCATGCGAAACAACTACAACTTTATTAATACATCATAAAAACTGTGAGTTTAAATACAAATATTGTCTTCTAGACAATATCCAAACCCAAATAAATCCTCATCACAATTATTGATACATTATTATACAAAAATGGTGAGGACTACTAAACAACTTCTAGAATTATCATTCCATACCCCGACTAGTACTCACTACATTCTCGCCTCCTGAGAAAAATGGAACAATAAGGAAAAGGGTGAGCTCAACTAGCCCAGTAAAGAATATTATGACTAAGATAATATAGAACAAATTATCGTTAGTCTTCAACAGGGAAAAATCTGATAAAATACAATAGATAACAAGTTTCAGATTAATATTCGCAGCGGAAATAATAATTCATAGAAGAGTTACGTAGAGAATGAAATCTACTACTATCTATGAATTTAAAAGTCCATCATCAATATTTTATCCCTGTAACATCAATCAATATGCATCTTGAATCAAATATTCATCTTTGCACTACAGGCCAAAGATATTCATCAGTCGGTCATGTTCATCTCAACACATGTTCATCTTTGCACTACGGGCCAAAGATATTTATCATAAAATCATTAATCTTTGTACTACAGACCAAAGATATTCAATAATATCATCATTTAGGACTGAGGATGATGAAAAATATTTTAAAGGAAACGAATCCAGTGAAACAAAAGAATAAATATCAAGGATTCGTATTTCAACTATTTCATGTCCAAAAATACCTCATAAAAATCATAGTGAAGTAAAATTCAAGAATGATCAAAACATGGATACAATCAAAGCTAATATCCATAATAGATATTTTGGACGATAAAGAAAAATTTCATTTTTCGATGAATAGTGTTGTATTCGTGAATAGTGTCGTATACGTGAATAGTGCCGTATACGTGAATAGTAACCCTGACACAAAATTTGATTAAAATGTTCAAACCAATATTTCGGCATAATGATATTGAATAAATAATATCATATATGAAGAAAATAACATCCCTTACCTCGAAAGACAGTATTTTTAGTTGAAACACCGATTATAGGCTATGACTTGAACTTGCACTGTATAGCAACACTCAAAGTATACTCACAAGAATACGCTCAATATATCGAGAGAAAAAGAGAGAGAAGATTTCAGTTTCTGGTGTGATTTTCAATTCTAACCTAAGCACCCTATTTATAGGAAAATGCTTAGAACACCAAAGCAGAAAATTTAATATAATATTAATATATTTATCAAATTTTACTTAGCCCACCTCTAGACATCTGATTTCAACACTTTGCACATGTTAATGATGTCCACAAAATACAAAAAAAATGTTTTTTATCAAAAAAATAAATAAAACTTCCAAAAATCAATTATTTCTGAACTTCAATAATTCATAATAAATAGCCCTTTTATCGTAAAAAATTCAAACCACATGTCTTTTCTATATGAAATTTCATTCTCTACAACTTTGCGTAAGAAAGTTTTTCCAAATTCCAAATGAAATTGACCGAAATCCACAAACAGGCAATTTTACAGGCTATAATCAAATTTCGGTCAAGAATTGGGGTCTACCGACACACAAAACATGTGTTAATCATTTAATGCAACAAAAATACTCTTTCTCCTCATATACTCATATATCCCACATTTATTGTAAAAATATCACCATTATTATATTATTAAAATAATATATTTAAATGAATTATTTTATCGTAAAAGATAAAATATTAATTTTCAACAATTGTTACATTAAAAATTTTCTCCATCTATATCCACATAAAATCAATATTTTTCTCATCATATAAATTAATAATTAATTATTCACAAATAATATTACGTAATCACAATATCGACAACCAAAGCGCCTGTAGAAAGATGGGGTTTTCCATTAAGGATCTCTCTCCTCTTGCAAGAATTAGATGACCAAACCTCTCCTTAGATGAACTTTCTAGACATTGCCAATAATGTTATCTAATAATATTATTCAGATAATATGAATTATTGTCTCGATAATAGAAAATACTTGTGCAATGACAATTATTAAAATAACAAAGAATATAAAATATCAAAGCGTGAATTATTGAATCAATAAAATAAAATAATCGAATAAAGAATTATCGTAACAATTATTGAGTAGTGCCTTCTTCACGTAAGAATCAATAATTGGTGTAATACCGCATGTCTTCGTGTTTTAACCACCGTGTATTCCCACAAATTAACTTGGTAATAACTACACGCCAATTATTTATAACCAACTTATTCTTGTCATTTTCTTCATCCAATCGCTTTTATGGGCCCACAAAGGTCATACTGTCAGATTTAATATTCCCCGACAAAGACGAATATTCCACGACCAAACGAATATTCCCCGTCAACAATGAATATTTTAAAACCACTTGCTTGTTTGAAATAATTGCGCATTTTACCCATAACTTACCACATTAATCAAATCAACCCTTACTATTTCAAGATAATAAATAGAGGAAATTTAATTTCATTAAATAATAAGTTGGGGTCTTACATAAGTGTGGCGCCGTGGCGCCAATCCTAGAGATTTGTTGGACAAGAATGTTTACAAGTGTAGAATGAAAAGGAACTTGTTAGTAATGAACTGAGATATAAACATAACATTGTAAGGTACTTGTAAGACACTAATGCATGATGATTAAGAGTTAATAATTAATTGAAAGTGAACGTAATGTGAATGACGTAATGAAAGCCGAAAACCCATAATAGTAGATCTAAGTTAGGATTTACATTGAGATGAAGGGTAAGATATAGTAGTATACATACTTGATTATATATAACCTAATGTGGTATGTTATATGATCATGTTTTGTAGAAACGTAGAGACTTAAAGTATACGTGTGTTAATCAGTAAGCAAATGCTGAAGGCAAGTATTCTAACCCTTGTTCCAGTTCAGTCTAGACAAGCTATGTAATTCATGTATTCTTTCGTATGAAGTTTTTAACGATGAAGTCTTAAGCCAACTCTTTCGGCTAGACTTATATTATGATTCTGTAAAGCATGATTTATGTTTACCGAGTTATATTGGTATGGTTTTCAATCGAAGACCAAGTATGCTAAAATGTTTTTGTCATTTAACGACAGGCACGTGAGGTTTCCACAACTTAAACGTATACACGTTTAATGAATGTAGTGTTGATCAACATAGAGTACTATGGGTGATCACCCGTAGTGCTCGTAAGCTATGCTTGGGACTTACTTGACTTAGTGTCGGGTTGTCCTTTTTAAAAGAAATTATGAATTGCTCATAGTTCTGAGCCTTAGTTGATATTCTACTGAATATTGTTGTTGGAAAACGTTTTGAATGAAAAGAAGTGCTATTTTGAATTATCGATAGTACTTCGTAACTATTGTTCAGTTACTGAGGATATATGAGTTCTATGTTTCAAGCATGTTGTTTATTAGAATTGTAGTACTTGCTGAGCTAGTCATGCTCACTCTTGCTTGAACCATATGAACAAAGCTAAGATCGAAGCGGCATCAAAGGCTCGTGCAAGGACAAGGCAAGGCGAAGACGAACCCTTAGATTGCTTATGTAATAGAATAGTTGAACAATTTGTAATATATTTGATATTATGACAAGAACAAACGAATGGGTTACAAAGAACCTGGGAAATGTAATATTATTTTGAATATATAGAAGTTATATTGGTCATTTTGAGACTATTTCAATTGAATGAATGAATGAATGGTAGTACCGTGTAGCACCATCTGTCGGGTTGGAAGAGACTCGGATTTGGGGGTGTCACAAGAACTGGTATCTAATAAGGTATAGACTTCGCAAGAATTTATAATTAACTAACTCATGCTAACTTCGTTTGGGTTACTCGCTTTTTGAAAAGTCACAAAAAACGCTCTTCTTGAAACCACCGACTTTGTTTTGTCCATATCCGCCTTTGGTGCCACTGTCCCAGCTGAACTTGACTTTGGTGCACGATAAAATCGGACTATGTGACCGTCTTTTCCACAACTAAAACATACCTTGCTTTCTTTTCTGATTATACCTTCCCCATTATTTCTTCTCTATATGATTTTTCCATTTCTCATTTCCTGTACTTCAGATATCATTCTAGAATACATCTTCAAAACAAAGGTTAATTGACATGCCACAAAATAAAGGTTAATAGGTATACATAAACTTAGGTAGGTCATACTAGCGAAGGAATTCCCCGTCTCTCCCCTCCTAGTTCTTGTCTCACATCTCAGCCAGGGATCATATCCCTAAGCTTTGATACCAACTATGACACCCCCAAAATAGGTATACATCACCTATTCTAAGTCGTCAAATACATGGTACAGAATACAAATACAAACTTATTTATACAACCGTCGTGTAATATACTACAATACATATGCTCTGAGTTTTAATACAAATATTGTCATATAGACAATATCCACACTCAATTGAGTCCTCATTACATTTATTTATCACACTATTTAACAGAATAGTGAGGACTACTAATGCTATTATCTGGACCATCACTCCGTTCCCCGACTAGTCCCTGCTACGTTCTCATTTCCTGAAGAGAACAATGAAAGTAAAAGGGTGAGCTCAACTAGCCCAGTAAGAAATATTATGACTAAGAAAATTCAGAATAAATTATCATTAGCCTTCAACAATGTTAAACTGATACAATATAATAGATATCAAGTTTAACTGCAGCGGAATAAGCAATCCATTAAAAGAGTCAAGTAGAGAATAAAATCTACTATCTTTTATGATTTAAAAGGTTTTTCATCACTTTTATCGCTGGGACTCAGCTTAATAAATAATCCACATCATCCCTGCACTACGGCCAAGGATATTCATTAGTATCACAACCATAAATTATACATGCACTACGGCCAAGGATATTCGTGTATTCACCAATGGTCATGATCATGCCAACAACTGTCCATCAATGCACTACGGGCCAATGAGGACTTTTACCACATCATTTGTAACATTACGGTCATGATTACACCGAATAATCCCTGGTCATAATCATATCAAGTCCATCTATGAACTACAGGCCACAGATTACTTTCAACAAAATATAAATATGAGGATGATGACAATTATATAAGAATTCAATAAAAACAAGTTCAAGAATTAATTTATTCAGGAACTAGTAACGTCCAAATTGTCAACATGATACTTCTTTGTAGAGTAAAATTCAAGAATGCTCAGAAGAATATTTTCACGAAAAGATACTAGATGAAACGCAAATATCAAGGATATTCCGCTAATTTCATGGAGTATAGAAGTCAAAACTTTAACCAACTGAGTATAATAAAGAATGGAATAACAAAAGAAATCACCATGCATGCGCAGATTTACGATGTATGTTTATTCCAATGTAATAATAAATAACGGAACCCAGTCAGCGAACACGCACCGGCGTGATATTCCAAATGTAATAATAAAGAATGGAATAACAACAAATCACCATGCATGCGGTACTTCGCATGTACAAAGTTATTCCAACAAAATAATAAATAACGGAACCAGTCCCCAAGATAAAACGCATATACGTGGATATTCCAACAGTAATAATAAAGATTTTAACCAGTCCGACGTAAAACGCATTGATGCATGTGATATTCCAATGTAATAATAAAGAATGGAATAACAACATAATTTCACCATGTATGATTGCACTTGATGTATAAAAGTTATTCCAAAGATAATAATAATTAATGGAATAATTGAAGAATTTCACCAAGTATAGGGTAGACCGCGTATATAGGTTATTCCAACAGAATAATAAAGAATGGAATAACAGAAGTTCTCCTCATGATTATGAAAAAAATAATACCCCTTACCTCAAAAGAAAACTATATACTAGAATAGTGAGGTAGCAGACTTCTCTTCTTCTTTCTCTTTATAATTTCTCTCTATAATAATGGCTCTAAAGCTTTAGTGAATTGGTGAGAAATGAAGGAAGAATGAGCTTCTATTTATAGAAAAATATAGTTTCGATAATTGCACGTTTTGGGGCTCGAAAAATTACAGTACAATACCTCCATCTTTTCTTTAATTTTTAATTTAGTTCTGCAAGTATTATCAAATTTGCACCACCTCCCCTAATAGTAAATAATGTGAATCAATAGTTCAATCATGTAAATCAATAGTTATAATCATGTAAAAATATAAAATACAGTATAGTACCTCCATGTATACCTCCCTTTTTAACTTAGTCATGCAAGTATTATCAATCTTGCACCAACTCCCCTAATAGTAAGTGAATGTGACTCAATAGTACACATATGTGAACAAATAGTTATATAAGCATGTTAATTAGTAGCAATTAATTGCTCATTTATCCGATAAATTACCCGATTTATCAATATAACCCCTGCACATCAATTATCATCTAATAGATGTCGATTTCAACTAACACCAATAATCCCAACACAATGGAACTATCAAACTCATCTTTAATCAACACGAACTTATCCATCATTAATATCATAACTCACAATATTTAACAACCAGGTCGTTCCCAGGAAAAAGGGGGCTTTCCAATAAGGATTTCTACCTATTGGTGCGCAATTAGGTGACTAAACCTCTCCTCGACAGAACTTCTAGACATTGTAAATATTACAATTTAATAATATGAATAACTTTGTCGTCTCAATTATTGATTTAATAATATATAAAATATTATGCGATTATAATCGTGATAATAATCGAATCAATAATATGAGATATGATGCAAAGAATTATCGTAGCAATAATTGAGTATAACCGGTGACTTCTCACGTAAGCATCACTAATCAATACCGTGTGCTACTATGCAACCACACGTATTCATCGTACTTTTATTAATGAAAGTAGTTCAACAAGATAATAACAGTGAAACTTCCGCCGTTATTTTTATAAAATATTTTTGTCGCTTTCTCAATCCGATAATAATTACATTTAGGGGGTCCACCAATGATTATGTCGTCGTCATTTAATATTCCTGTTAAAACGAATATTCCCCACCAATCGAATATTATATAACAACTTCATGTTTTTTGCAAAATTTATAAATATTACCCACAACTATACATTATATCAAATCCACACCATAATATTAAAAAATATTTTGAGAAATTTAAATCTTAATTCATAAAATCTGGGGTCTCACATTGACAATTTGGACGTTATTAGTTCCTGGATAAATTAATTCTTGAACTTATTTTATTGAATTATTATGTCATTGTCAACATCCTCATGTTTATATTATGTTGAAAGTCATCTGTGGCCTGTAGTGCATAGATGGACTTGGTATGATTATGACTGAGGATTATTCTAGAGATAATCATGACCGTAATGTTACAAATGATGTGGAAAAAAGTCCTCATCGGCCGTAGTAGTAAATGATGGACGCTTTTGGTATGATTATGGCTATGGATTCTCTTCGGCCAAGGGTGCAAAGATGAATTATTTAATGGCATGATCAGGACCGTTGAAGAATACACGAATATTTTTGGCCCATAGTGCATGGATAATTTGTGGTCGTGATACTAATGAATATCCTCGGCAGAGTGTAAGGATGATGTGAATTATTTATTGTCGAGTCTCAAATGATAAAAGTGATGAAAAACCTTTTAAATCATAAAAGATAGTAGATTTTATTCTCTACTTGACTTTTTAATGGATTGCTTATTCTGCTGCAGTTAAACTTGATGTCTATTGTATTTTATCAGTTTAACATTGTTGAAGACTAATGATAATTTATTCTGAAGTATCTTAGTCATAATATTTCTTACTGGGCTAGTTGAGCTCACCATTTCCTTCACTGTTCTCTTCAGGAAGTGAGAATATAGCTGGGACGAGTCGGGGAACTGATTGACAGTCCAGATGATAACATTAGTAGTCCTCACTATTCTGTTAAATAGTGTGATAATAAATGTAATGAGGACTGAATTTGAGTTTGTATACTGTCTATGAGGACTCCATTGAGAGTGGATACTGTCTATATGATAATATACGTATTAAAACTCTTAGATTATGTTTCGTCGTATTTTACACGACTGTTGTATAATTAGTTTGTATTTGTATTCAGTACCTTATATTTGGCGACCCAAGATGGGTGATGAATACCTATTTTTGGGGGCTTCACACTGCTCACTATTTATAATTTTATAATATGATTTTAAAATTATTGCCAACGTAATAATAACCTATAGGGTCACATACTTAGAACGTAATTTAAAGGAAATTAATTTAAATTATAAGGATTTAAATATGTCAATATGATTGATAATATTTAAATTATAAATTTAAATTAATAGAATAATTTGTATATATATGTATATTAATTAAGTAAGGCTTAATTAAGATGTAATATATATAAATTTGGATTTTATAATTGAATTAGGTTTTGATTAATTCTTTTGGACTGCTCTATATACAATATATCAACCATTTTGTGGATAATCATCATTAACCTAAAAACCCTAGCCGCTCTTAAAGAGAGACTAGAGAGAAAATTTTTCGAAAATCCTGATCCTTTAGTGGCTAGTACTATAGCTCCTTTTACTGTAGATCGTACGACGATTTGCGGGGCGTTTGTGTGGTTTCCATAGAGACACAGTTCAGTTGGATTGCGTTGGAGATTCGAAGCATTTCAATTTTTTCTATAATCGGTATAAAATCTAAACCACTGAATTAATATGTTTTCGCATGGATCCTATTTTAGGGGTTCAGAATTGTCTTTGAATTTTTTTTTTTTTTCGCCGCCTTTATGTGCCAAAAATCCTACATTGGATTCCTTACACCCCCGATTATCTGAAAATTGGCTTTGAGGATGGTTTCCCGATAGGATTGGAGTATGCTTTATCCACCCATCAGATTCCCTTCTTGATCGAGGGAGGATGGGAGCTCTATTTGGGAGAGCGAGCAATCAGGTGTATCACAGGGCATATTCAGATTCCTTACTTTCCTCCCGCTCGACGACATTGGCCTTTATCCCTGCTTATTACAGACATTCCCTTGATGAGTTTAGATGGTTTCACCTTGTCAGATGGACTCTGCATATCAGACGCATTCCATTTATGGTGGATTCCCCGCACCATAGGGGCTCAAACCCGGGCCACTCTGTTTATGGCAGACTTGGTACCTGGATCAGTTATGATGACCAATTGGATTGCCTGCTTTTGAGAGCCTATCCATTTGGACCAAATAGCAGATTTGACCCATCGGCTGGACATGACACATCTTTTCATTCGCCATTTAGGCAGAGATCCTTCAGAGGTAGATACTTTTAATTCCTCTGACTCAGGTGTTGGTACATCTAGCGGCCCACGCACTGCAGATTTTACTAAATCAGATCCTCCCTTGTACCGCCCAGATATCCCCTTTAGCAAAGATACAGTGACTCAGGAGGAGTTGGATCGTGTTGATCACCTAGGGGATGTAGATATTCATGACTTTTTTCGATAGGTTTTTGTTAGACATAGGGATGTTGTGCCCCACTTCCCTGTACTTTTTATTTTCATTTTTAGAATAGAGATGATGTATTTATGATGTATGCATGTTTACATTCTATAATGCTTTTACTTCCTGCACTTATTATATTATCATTTATCATTATGCATGTATTATATGTCATGGATATGCATTTGATGAGTTTAGCATTGACCCCTGGATGGTCTCATGATACAGTTTTACAGATGTCTTATTCATTAGTATCATGCATTGATCGACTTCCTGCCAGCCGTATAGCTACAGATTTGCGGTCTTGGTTTGATAGTCTTCCGGAGTCAGATCGCATTTTAGCAACTGGCATTCTATGTCTTTGTTGACCTTCAGAGTCCCTGATGGTTTTGTAGAGGGCATGTTATCTCATTGGATCCCTGCTAGATAGGTTTTTTGCTTTGGTTCAGATGAGTTGACTTCTACCTTAGAGGAGTATTTTTGCATCACCCGGGTGTTTTTATATGCTCTGTGTGCCTGAACATCGGTCGGTTAGATACGCCGCCAGTTTATGGACATGACAGGTATACGACGATCAGTGTTTTTATTTGAGGTCACCTCGGGTCAAATTGTATCTATGGAGTTCCTAATTGACCGCTTTGGATCTTTGGATAACTTCTCATATTATCAGGAGGATTTTTTAATATCCGAGGATGAGTGGAGGATAGCCGGGGTGGACATTCTACTGATGTGTGTTGTAGCTTATTTATATATGTTGATTTACCTAGACCATTTGGACATTGCCTTAGTTAATACAGTCAGAGCTTTACGGGAGGGTTCCACCATTCTTCCCATGATTCTTGTAGAGACTTTCATTTCAGCTACCTACTGTCATACTCATGATGATGGATATTTACAAGGTAGTTCATTTTTACTGTATGTATGGTTCATGACACATCTTCGGCCGATAGGCACTTTGAGTCGCCTTGGATATTGCTTTGGGCATGATAGACCGATGTCCTTTTCTTTTTGCCCTACATAGTGTATAGATGCAACCTCATGGCTGACTTTCTTAGATGCTATTGAGGACCCATTCTCTATTTTGCTTTATTTAGGATTCTGCTCCCCCTTAAGGTTTATCACATATGCTACCGGTATGGATTTCCTTCCATTAGCGGGTTTGAGAGCTATGACTACCTATCATCCATTGGCTATCCAGGGATAATTTAAGAAATTTTGGGATTTTCATCCCTTTGAGGGCGCTTTGGATTATCAGTTATCCGCTTTGTCTATGTCTGTTGATGATTTGGAGCGAGTTTATGATTTATGGACTCTCAGGGAGTCATTTGAGTTTGATGAGAGTCATTACCGCCATTCAGCATAGTACATCGCTTGGTTGGAGGCAGATATAGCAGCGGCCCATGTTATCCACCCAGAGCTGCCTTTTGATTCAGATGGTGAGGAGCCCATGGAGGATCTACCTTCCCCTTCAAAGGATGATCTGTTTAAGGCATTGACGGCAGCTATAGATATGTCTACTCCTAGCTCTATTTCTGCTTCTGTCCCTTTATTACATAGAGAGGTACTAGAGCAGCGAGTACAACTTTTGACTTTTGCGCTAGACCAGGCTAGGGCACTATTGTTGAGGGTCTCATCTAGTAGAGATGCTACTTATTTGGCAAAGGATGAGGCCCAGGTAGCCAGGGATGCTGCTTACTTAGCTCGGGATGAGTTTCAGATGGCCCGAGATACTACTGCGACTGATCATGCCACTCTCAGATCCTATACAGAGGATGTCGTTGCATTGATGAGTGCATTCATGGATGATCATGGTAGTACATTACGTACAACAGTGGAGCTTATGACTCGCCTTGAGACTGCTAGTGAGGAGATCAGAAATTCCCCTTCATCCTTAGAAAAAGGATGCTATGCTTAATTTGTTGTCCCGCTTGACTGGTGACTTATATAGTAGTTTTCATTTTCCTGCATAGACTAGGTTAGCCACTTTTGTCATGTACAGGGCATTTTGTATATATCAAGCAGTACATATTGTTAGGTTTGTAATATTCATTGACGCAATCAAATTGCACAAATAAGCGGAAACGTGTAAAAATCAGAGTTTAAAATTTTACAAACCATATACCTGGATCATCCTTTATGCACAATTATTAATTAAACGAAAAGATATGAAGAAAAAGAATCATACCCTTGAAGATTCGAGCTTCCTCAGGTACAAGTTCACCTCCAATCCTTTTCGCGTTCAACTTGAATCCACCGGGTTTGGTTCCTTTCTTTGATCAATATTAGCCACCCAAGTGTTTGGCCTCTAGAGGTGATCCACCAAGAAAGAATAAAGATTCAAGAAGATGGGTGTTTGGCAAAACTCTAATTTTTCTATCTCTCATAGAAAAAGGTGTACTCTCCAACAATTGGAATCACGTATGTTGTGAAAAAAGTCAACAACCACTTCACCCATAATAAGACTCCTCTTATTTATAGATGTAGGCAACCCTCCTTAACAATTAAGGGATTGGGTTTTATTTTAATTAATTAAACTCCTTTAATTAATTAGGCTCTTAATCTTATTAGGAATAATTAATTAAAATCTTTTAATTAATTTACCTCCTATTCTAATTAGGAATATATGAGAGTACTTTTATTAATTAATTCCCAAACTACTTTAGGAATTAAATAATAATAATAATAATAATAATAAGACTCCACTTATTAATTTATATTTAATATTTCTAAATATTAAGTTATTTAATTTATTCTATCACCATAGATTAAATTAAATATACTTAATTTATTATTACGATTATGCCATTAACTTCTTAAATAATTATTCTTCCTTTTATGGTGTGACCCTTTAGGTTCTCTATATTAAACCTGTTATGAATAAATCAATTAGAACAATTCTAATCTTATTTAAATAAATAAATTAAACTATTAATCTATTTAAATAAATAATATTTATTCTACAATAGGGATAAGCCTCCCTAAATCATCAACTTTTTCCGGATAATATAGATTTCAACATTAATCATAAAAGAACCTTTGAGTAAATAGTTACCGCATAATTCAATCCTTCCATCATACAATGTCCCAATTAAATATAAGACATGAAATTATCACAAGTCTTATTTTATTTAATTATATGTATTTCAACTCATAAATGCACAACTCCAAATAATGTAAATTAGAAACTCCTTTCTAATTTTATTCTTATTGCCAAGGACTCTTCAAGTTTGTCATTTTTGAATCACATAGGACATTTCTCTTCTTTTACTAGAAGTGGTAGATTCTTTATTGATCATACATTATCTTCATGTACAACTTATTATACCCAAACACACCCTTTGATATACGCTAAGGGTCTTAAGGAGTAAGTCAAAGTATAACTCATCATACATAAGATACTATGATGATCTCAAGTCCAGGGATCACTTGTACTACTATCACTACAGGAATTCTTATTGACAGGCAAGTAAAACTCCATTAGGTATTCCTTAGCGAGCCAATGCTCAAATGAACTTATTCTCTAATAAGCACCTACATACTTGCTTTAGTGTCTCTACACAAATGATCATGAGATCAATCATCCTCATCCAATGAACAAGCAACGTATGTACCAATCTATCCAGATTTACTAATCCCCAATTTAGTAATCCAAAGATTGGGAACTATTTTAGTTTTAAGCTTTCTAAGAATTTAGATCTCATTAGAATGATCATCATCATTATTCTAAAAGCATTACTTAAAACTATTGGTTTATCACATATTATAAAACAAAGATCATGTAGATAATTAAAAGCCTTTAATAAATTAATACTTTTTATTAATAAATGAATAAGATTGTTAC
This sequence comes from Panax quinquefolius, assembly GCA_020205615.1. Lineage (NCBI taxonomy): Eukaryota > Viridiplantae > Streptophyta > Magnoliopsida > Apiales > Araliaceae > Panax > Panax quinquefolius. Next base: position 47,677,236 of record CM035161.1, read on the forward strand.
AAAGTATATGCTTTATCATCAAACATGATTGGCTTGTGTGCATACTACTTTCAATCTCCCACTTGCACTAAAGTCAATCGTCATGGTATCTCATACCCTTCTTCTCTAAGAGATGATTATCCCGTTGTTGGATAAGCTTTAGTTAATGGATATGTAATGTTGTTCTTGAGAGTCCACTATCTCTATAGTGATTTCCCATCTTCAATGATTCCTATAATCAAATGAAAGTGCCACAACACACGCTTAGATCCAAGATGAGACTTAGAACTATTCCTAGTTCTCAGTAATGAACTTTTCATCCAAACAATCAACTCAGTAGCTTCAGCTTATAGCTATATACTTTGTCTTTATCACTAAACCAACAACTCTTTCTTTGTTTGGAACCTTTCCAATTTCATCACTGCACCACCGTTCAAGGTAACGCTTTACCTTAAAGTAGATTTTCTGTCGTCTTGGTCCGTCTGAAAAACTTGAGTCTGTTAAGCCCTCTAATTTTAATTCAGACCCACCATAAATATGATCACATCCTTAGTGTCGATAAAGTACTTTAAGATGTTTTTCACTGTCTTACAGTGATCTTCTTCAGAATATGACTGATCAACATCAGGTCACGTACATTTCATTGTATACATGATTATCACTCATGCAATCTCTCCTTTAGGAGTCTTTCGGGACTATTAAGAGAGATACACTCCAGGGCTCATCAACATGAGACATCTCTTGGAGTTTTCCATGCTAAACGACTTTAGCATCAAATGAATATACGTTCCTTGGGTTAAGTCGAACATCCTCATGAATCTATCTATATAGATTTGTATCCCCAATTATGATACTCTTCCCAAATCATTCATGGATGAATGTTTAGACAACATTATCTTTACTGATTGTAGCATTGGTATGTTATTCCTTATCTATAGTATATCAACATATAATACTAGGAATATCATGACGCTCCCAATGACACTTTTGTACACACTAGGTTCATTCTTGTTTTTGATAAAATCAAACTCTTTTGATTGTCTCATCAAAACGAATGTTCCATATTTGAGAAGCTTGCTTTAATCCATTTCTCTGAGTATCTACAACTCTTACCTCATCGTATGTAACTGAATCATCATCGTCTATGATGTGTACCTCATCATCATCATCTATGATGAATCCATATCTCCTAAGTATCTTTGATACTGTTCCAGATTTACGATTTAGTTGTGGTATAATAGGTCTATCTATAGATTCCTCTTATTTGACTTATAGTGATTTGTGGTTCTTGAACTCTTCAAGATTTATTATTCTTCCACTAGCCCCTTCAATGATAAACATCTTTATCTTAGAAGGTAGCATGTTTCGCAACAAACACATTTTGCTAAGTAGGATTATAGAATATATATCCTAAACTTACTTTAGGATGTCCCACAAATCTGTACTTGTCAAATCTTGTACCAAGCTTATCCTTTGAAACTTTTTCACATAAGCTGGACAACCCCTTATCTTAACATTCATTTATTAATTATCAAAATAATTTAGGTCTTATTTTAAATTGGTATCTCCCACTATTTTCTTCAAACTATATTACCCTCAATATATATAGTTCGGCAATATCTAATTAAAGATATGCTAGTTAGAATAAGGATCCCATTTCAAATGTATATAGCCTTGTGTGTGCACAATAAACTATATATAAATAAATAGGTAGACAACTCTTGTCAATTACATCAACTATGTAACTCCTTGTATTTTGCCTCTTAGATCATAATGGTCAAGTGTGTGCACATCCGAACTAAAATGATCTAAGTTAAGTCATACCTAGCACTTCCATATATTCGAAAGAAAAACACTGTCCTTGTGTGTGCACAACAAAACAGCATTGTTCAATATATTTATAAGCATTAAATGTGATAAAACAACATCTTAAATATTTAATACTTGCCTTGTGTGTGCACAACAAACTCATATTAAATATTTATAATACTCTATTGTTTTACCATGCTAGAAGGCAACGTTCGATATTCCAAATATCTTTGAACGTTACAACTTAATATAATTTCTTTGAGGGGTTTGTTATTAATTTGTCTCATCTTGTTTAGCGCGCATGCACATATATATATATATAAAATACGCGTCATATTTATTAACATGCGAAGCATGTTTGCATAATATATAATATATATAGTATAAGCATACACATATAAAATACTATATTCTACCTGAATTGATTATGGACTTTTATTCTAGTTTGGTTCACTAGAGTTATCAAGTGAACCAAAAGGTCAAACCCTAGGGGTGCAAGAATTAATATTTAAATATAAATATTACATTTAAACCCGGGCTTCATTACAAACGGGTCTTCAAGCGCTCCTTGATCCTTGATCTCTAATTCTTCAAAATTAATTCTAGCTATTCCTATTACAAAACTATTTAAAATTAATAGAAACATTAATCAGCAGTCAAGTGGAAGTACATAGGAGGGAGTTAAAATTTACATTAAGAAAAAATTAGAGAAGACGGGGTACGCAGACCCCATTTAATAAAACTCATACATTCATGCATCCAACTAAAATAAAATCCAATCACATTGATCAATAGTCCATAATCAATCCCATTTATTATCATACACATCACCATATGCATCGATAAATAATATTCATCTCATGAATAATAAACATTCAATATATATATTGATATCATTTAATGGGCAAAATTAGTTAGTATAAAATTTAATTTTGAATCAAAATAAACTCTTTTATTTTAATCCAAATTTAAATCAAAATAAACCTCTTTTATTTTAATTTATTCTATTTTGAATAAAATAAACTATTTTATTTTAATTAAAATCTTTAATCAAAATAAACTCCTTTATTTTAATTAATTATGGAATCCAATTCCAAAAAAAAACTCCTTTATTAAAGGAAACACGAATTCTCTTTCCTATTCACAAATAAACTCCTTTATTTTGAATAATATGAAATCTTATTTCATATTTAAATAAACTCTTTTATTTAAGGAAATTAGGATTCTCTTTCTTATTCACAAATAAACTCTTTTATTTTGAATAATATGAAATTTTATTTCATATCTAAATAAACTCCTTTATTTAAGGAAACATGGAATCCAATTTCAACTCTAATTAGTTATTATGGAATCCAATTTCAACTATAATTAGTTATCATGAAATTTAATTTTAAAATTAAAATAAACTTTTTATTTTAAGATTAAAATAAATATTTTTTATTTTAATTATAAAATAGTTAAGAATTATATATATATATATATATATATATATATATATCCGTACGATATATTAATATAATCATATATATGACAAGTTTCAAGAATCCTGCAGGAAACTTTATGAGCATATATTTGATTCACGTGAATCAATGAAATTCCTCCTGGTAACAATATACTAAGTGGTGAATCACTGAAGCATGAATTTAACATGATATTACCCAAGCCTCCTTGTTAACAGGATTCGTGAATAATAACATGCTTACGTTTTTTTAAAAAAAAATAATTATACAACAAATTTATGTCCAATTAAATTGTTCTAAACACATATCAATATACATATTAAATTAAAATAATTAATAATTTGCATAAAAATTTGGCTCTGATACCACTGTTAGGTTTGTAATATTCATTGACGCAATCAAATTGTACAAATAAACGGAAACGTGTAAAAATCAGAGTTTAAAATTTTACAAACCATATACCTGAATCATCCTTTATACACAATTATTAATTAAACGAAAAAATATGAAGAAAAAGAATCATACCCTTGAAGATTCGAGCTTTCTCAGGTACAAATTCACCTCCAATCCTTTTCGCGTTCAACTTGAATCCACCGGGTTTGGTTCCTTTCTTTGATCAACGTTAACCACCCAAGTGTTTGGCCTCTAGAGGTAATCCACCAAGAAAGAATAAAGATTCAAGAAGATGAGTGTTTGGCAAAACCTTAGTTTTTCTATCTCTCATATAAAAAAAGGCGTACTCTCCATAATAAGACTACTCTTATTTATAGATGTAGGCAACACTCCTTAACAATTAAGAAATTAGGTTTTATTTTAATTAAGTAAACTCCTTTAATTAATTAGGCTCCTAATCTTATTAGGAATAATTAATTAAAATCTTTTAATTAATTTACCTCCTAATCTTATTAGGAATATATGAAAGTACTTTTATTAATTAATTCCCAAACTCTTTTAGGAATTAAATAATAATAATAGTAATAATAATAATAAGACTCCACTTATTAATTTATATTTAATATTTCTAAAATATTAAATAATAATATTAAGTTATTTAATTTATTCTATCACCATAGATTAAATTAAATATATTTAACTTATTATTACGATTATGCCATTAACTTCTTAAATAATTATTCTTCCTTTTATGGTGTGACCTTTTAGGTTCTCCATATTAAATCGGTTGTGAATAAATCAATTAGAAACGATTCTAATCTTATTTAAATAAATAAATTAAACTATTAATTTATTTAAATAAATAATATTTATTCTACAATAGGGATAAGCCTCCCTAGCGATCAATGACTTTTCAGATAATATAGATTTCAACTCATAAAAGAACCTTTGAGTAAATAATTACCGAACAATTCAATCATTCCACCATATAATGCCCCAATTAAATATAAGACATGGAATTACTGTTAAGTCTTATTTTATTTAATTATATGTATTTTGACTCTTAAATGCACAACTCCAAATAATGCAAATTAGAAACTCCTTTCTAATTTCATTCTCATTAACCAAGGACTACTTGGGTTGTCATTTATCGAATTACATAGACATTTCTCTTCTTTTACTAGAAGTGGTAGATTTTTTATTGATCATACATTATCTCCATGTACAACTTATTATACTCAAGCATACCCTTTGATATACCCTAAGGGTCTTAAGGAATAAGTCAAAGTATAACTCATCATACACAAGATACTATGATGATCTCAAGTCCAAGGATCACTATCTTACTATCACTACAATAATTCCTATCGACAGTAAGTAAAACTCCATTAGGTATTCCTTAGCGAGCCACGTTCAATGAACTTATTCTCTAATAAGCACCTACATACTTGCTTTAGTGTCTCTACACAAATGATCATGGGATCAATCATCGTCATCCAATGAGCAAGCAACGTATGTACCAATATATCCGAATTTACTAATCCCCAATTTAGTAATCTAATGATTGAGAACTATTTTAGTTTTAAGCTTTCTAAGAATTTAGATCTCATTAGAATGATCATTATCATTATTCTAAAAGCATTGCTTAAAACTATGGGTTTATCACATATTATAAAATAGCATCATGTAGATAATTAAAAGCCTTTAATAAATTAATACTTTTTATTAATAAATGAATAAGATTGTTACAAAGTATATGATTTATCATCAAACATGATTGGCTTGTGTGCATACTACTTTCACATATAGCAAAGAAATATATTTTATCTCACTTCCCTTTTGGATATATTTTGACTTTGCTTAATGATTGTCATATTTCTCCATGACTTGCCGTCTTGATGTGTCGCACACTTTTCCTTGATGGATTGACCTTGAGATGTCCTAGGATCTCTCAGAATGGGTCGTTAATCTTTAGGTTTTTCTGGTGTACCAATTTTCAGGATTTACTTTTAGTGTCTTCGAACTTGTCTTTTAATATTGTTGAGGTTTAGACAAAGTGTTTGGCTTTCTTTTGAGGGTTTGACTGTACCATAGATGGTTGCCTACATACTCCCTTTGAGGGAGGGAGATCAAGTCTTACGTAGTTCATGTTTGGCTTGAATGATTTGAAGTTGGTACTCAGTGTAGGGAGATAAATATTCTGGGAATTTGAAAGGTGTTTGGTTTGAAGGGTTTTTGGAATTTTTGGTTTTGATTTGAAGGATTTTCTATAATTTGTGTGTGGTTTGATCGCACCATAGATGGCTACTTATGTACTCCCATAGCTGAGAGATCAGGTCATTCATAATTCGACTTTGCTGAGATCTGAATTTTTTTTCCAAGACCAGGATGGTGGTTTACAGGTATTTCAGACATAGTACCTTTTCACAATGTCTGCATTAATAAGTTGGGGAAATTCTTCGCCGTCCATTTCTTACAGTCTAAGGGCTCCTCCTGACAACACTTCTTTGACAATGAAAAGGCCTTCCCAGTTTGGGGCGATTTTTCCTTTGGCTATTACTTTATTGGATAGGACCTTTTTCAATATTAGGTCATTTTCTTTAAATTTCCAAATCCGGACATTCTTATTACAGGGCCGAACCATCCTTTGTTGATGTAACATTCTAGAATTTTAATTGTTATATTAAATATTTATTGAATTATTTAAATATTTAATGGATGTGTTTATTGTTGAATAAATAATTGTTCAAATTTGAATTGATGTGGTTAATTATTTGTTAAATAAATAATTAAGGAAAATTAATTATTTTGCTAATTTAATTTAATTATTACGTTAGAGAATTTTGATTAATTGAATTACTATTCTTTTATTGGAATTTGTAAATTTAAAAGGATGTGTTAGTTGATTAAATAAAGTTATAATTATACAGAAAATTATAATTTTGTGGTATTGATTTATGTGATGAAGTGATTTAATAAATTCTTATTATGATTAATTTAATTAAATTAATGTGTGACAAATAACCTTGTTATAAAGGAGTTACTAAAATAACTTAAAGGAGTTTTAATTCAGTTTTGCCAAACAAGGCCTAAGGCCTATTAAGTCTTTAATTTATTTGAGTTTTACCAAACAAGGTGTTAGGATTAATGGGTTATTTTTTTAGTGGTTAACCAAACAAGCCTTATGGCTTTTGATTTTAAAATTCACATAATTGATATCAATTATGTTTATAATTATATTATATAATTAATATATATAATATCTATATACGTTATTTGGTTAAGACGTATGTTAGAGGAGAGAGGTTAGAGAGAAGAAAGAAAACTCAGAGAAGAAGAAGAAAAGAAGAAAGAAGAGAGAAAAGAAGGCTAGAGATTGGATAAGGAGGCTTGAGAGTAGAAAAGATTAGCCATATCATCTTCTATCAAGGTATTCTTCTACCCTTTTAGTTTTAAAAGTTTTAGTTTTCTCTTCTCCTATTTCTCTGTAAAATTCTTGTGTTAATATAGTTGTTGATTTTATGTGTGTTCATGTGATAAACTAGTGTTGTAAGGTTATTTTCATAGGATATATATGATTATAATCAATGTATTGTGGTTATGTATATGTTTGTGAAGAAAATATTTTTACAGAAAGTTTTTATGTAAATATATTGTTTAGCTTAAAGTAGAAATTGAGGGTGAATTAGTGGTGTAGTTGATAAATTGAACGTTTAATTTGTTAGAGTATGTATAATCATTGATAAAGACACTTTGAATTAGTGGTTTTGGTTGAAAAACAAAAGTTACAATGTTGATTTTCATTGAAATATAAAAAAATAAGTTTTAGCCAAAAACAGTGAATTTGGGTGTGTTAATTTTGTTGTTTATGTTGTTGTATGGGTAGAATCATGTTTAGAGTTTTTGAAATATGTTTACATGAAGTTTTTGTATGAATTAAATGTTAATTAGTCTGTTAGAAATGAGCTTGTAGGCTAAAATTGGTTTTTCTTGTCTTTTGTCAAGTCGTCGATCGAGATCGCAGCTGTTTTCATGCCATGTTGACCCAAAGAAGACGTTTGTGGCGCCAGAATATTTATCATCCATACCTTACCATGCTGCTCAGTAGTTTAATTATCTCATGGCAGAATTATCCTCACGTCATAACGCCGCACTCACAAAGATAAATCGTAGCCAATACAATGAAAGTTAGCGTAATGGTCCATAAAGGTTATTTTTGTACTTGAAATTTTAAGGAATTGTTATGTGATGATAGTAGGACAGCAAAATGTTAATTTTAGTATTTTTATACTATGAATAAGTATTTTATTAACAATTAACTTGTGTTATAACTTGATTATGTGATTAAAAATCCAATTTTAAATGATAAACGTACTTAGTTATGTTTATAAGATGGTGATGACTAATTATGTCATGATGACATATGTTTATAGGATATTGTGATTCGTATTGATTTGGTTTAGCCTACGAGCAAGGCAAGTTCTCTAACTCTACTTTTGTAATTGGAATCAATTATTATTCTCAATATAGTAATGCAAGTTTTCTAATTCTTTATCTTGTTAAACTATTTATTCAATTCGATCACTTTATAAATGATGCAAGCTTCCTAAACTTTGGTTTGATGTTGACAAGTTATTCTTGTATTTAACTTGTTGTTTAGCATGCACAATTATTTATACTAATGTCTAGAAATTTTACCGTTCAGACTGTTATGCATTCTTAGTATTCAATTCTAATTAACTTTGACTTAATATTGTTCAAGCAAGGCATGTTATAGTTATTCAAAGTATATGCTATTAAATTATTCCTAAAGCATGATTTTGATTTACCATGTTGATTCAATTATAATTATTCTGTAATATAATGTTATTAATTCAACTAGTCCTCTAGTTGATGATCGTTGAACTTCAAATTACCCTTAAAAGCTTATCCAAACCAAACTCTCTTTGATGCGGACTTGTACTCCAAATACTGAGATGAACAACCCTATTATTATTAGGGGATAACTTACGCGTAGCGTTAAATGTTTGTGCACAATACATGGTACGAAGGACTGATCCCCCTAAGTACGAGGAGTCCTTATAGTCTTATGACAATTATTCTGTATTTATAGGGTTGATCCCCCTACTTATAGGGTTGTTCACAATACATCCAAATTATTCTGTATTTATGATCCCCCTAAGTACGAGGAGTCCTTATTCTATACGAAGGGCTGATCCCCCTACTTATAGGGTTGTTCATCTCAGTATTTACCATGTTGATTCAATTACAATTATTCTGTAATATAATGTTATTAATTCAACTAGTCCTCTAGTTGATGATCGTTGAACTTCAAATTACCCTTAAAAGCTTATCCAAACCAAACTCTCTTTGGTGCGGACTTGTACTCCAAATACTGAGATGAACAACCCTATTATTATTAGGGGATAACTTACGCGTAGCGTTAAATGTTTGTGCACAATACATGGTACGAAGGGCTGATCCCCCTAAGTATGAGTCCTTATAATCTTATGACTGTTAAAGTTGGAGTTGAAAGATTACTCGCAACTGTGGACATAGTTCATGGTCTTATGACCCTCAGTTATATTTATTACACATTTTGGATGTCAGTTTCTGATTATAGATGATAGAGTACTATTTATTGTTGATGAGCCTATTATTGGCAGTTATTATTACTATACTCCTGTTGATTTCATATTGTATCCAGTGAGCAATTGTTTTGCTCACTCTTGCATATTTTAAAACTCATTGCAGCTAAAGAAGAGAAGGTAGATGAACCTTCATCTAGCAAATGAAAGGGAAAAATGTGCAAGTGATGAAGACTTGTAATTTTTACTTTAGACTTTTATTATGATGATCTTAGACTTGGTTTTAATGAAGTTTAATTAATTTCTGCATTTGAATGATTGTATTTAAAGGTTAGATAACCTAAGAGATTTTAGTATGTAACCCTTTAATGGGAAAGGTTTTATTTATCCAGTTTTATTGTGATTGGGTAGTTAGATATGAATGTTTGATTAAGTGAACACCAAATCTTGTGGGAATGAAGTACCTGGATTTGGGGGTGTCACAGTTGATACAATCGACAATGGAAAATAGTTATCGCCCTTTTTCTCATCTATCAGAGATAGCTGGTGGCACCACTCTTGCATCCATTCGTCTTCTTCCATTTGAGCATCTATTAACACTCTTAATGATTCCATTTCTACTTCTATGGGGATTACTGCTTCCATGTCATAGACTAATGAGCAGGGGGTAGTGTAGACACTCGAAATTTTACATTCCTATTACTAACCATGCAGGAGGGTAGAATCGTCTTCCAAAGACAACCCTAGAAGTTACATCAAGTTCAAACCTCGATGACAACCCCAGAAGATCAAATCTAAGCCTCGGGACAACCCCGGGACATCGACTCCAACCCCGGAGACAACCCCGGGAGATCAAGTCCAACCCCGGGAAATCAACTTCAAACCCCAGAGACAACCCTGGGCAATCAAGTCAAAGACCGTAAATAACCCCGGGGGATCAAGTTTAAATCTCGGAGTCAACACCGGGAGGTCAAACCAACCTCAGAGACAACCTTGAGGACTGTCAGAGTCAACATCAGTCCAATCTCGGAGATAACCTTGAGAAAAGATAGCTATAACTGCATTAAGACCGGAGACAACCCCGGGAGGGGCAAAATAGTTATTTTGCCAACTCAAAATTAAATCAACTCAAATCATCTCAAATCACTTCAAAAGAAGTCCTGCAGAACCATAGCTTTAATCCCGAATGAAAATAGTACAAGACAGCTCAACGGATATACTACGAAGACTTGGAGATCTGGTCATGGACCCATCTTCTCGGATTTGGAAAATGTCAAATCCCATGTCATTCTGTAGCTCTCGTCAATGACTTTCCAAAAAGGTATAACACGCCTCCATCGGATGCATGGATTGTAAGTTATGAAGGTTCAAGCGGACAATGTGTTATCCGAGTGCACGTACTTCAAGACAATAGGACCCACGAGGCTCGGGGCAACCTGGGTAGCCGCAGGTAGACCCGTGGCTGTCGCGGGTTGACCCACGGCCAACTTGGTCTATAAGAAGACCCCCCACCAGCTCATTTGTAAAAAAAGAAGAAAAGAGAGAAAACTCTATCTATTTCAGCCCTTAACCTCTTCTAGAGTGCTAAAAACTTGGATATTTTTCTTACTAAACACTTGTAAACTCATATTTTACAACATATCAAAATTTAACCAGTGAAAACAAAGTTTTCAAGCTCCAAAAGCGGTCTGAAGTATTCTTGGCAGCCCACTGTAATATTTTTCAGATTTTTAAGCATTCTACTGCTTTGATATATATATATTTACATTCCATAGTCCTGCCTGTATTTTAAATTCATGGCAGTTGATCGTCTTTATATATATAACTATAACTATGTGTATATATATATATATATATATATATTTACTGCTTTTAAATGTATGCTTTAACTGCTTTTGCAATGTAAATCCTTAATATCCCAGCCTGTGGACTAGATTTATCTAAATCTAGCCATTTCAACTTTTAAGCGGTTCCAAAGTTGCTAAACTAGAATCGTTGAAGCTAGAATGGCTTAGATTTATTTAGATCTAATTTTCGTTCTAGTTTTTATAAATATTTATCAATCATGTGAGCCTAGTAGCTATGAGTTCTAAGATTCAACTTACGAATCTAGATCTGGTTCCTATGATGGACCATTTCAGCTGTGCAACCAACTTGTAAATTATCTATGGTGTCCGGATATCCTTGGATGACTTTCATTCCCATAAGGAGCCCGACACTACTATGTATCTTATTTTCTCGAATATGCTTTGCATCTCGAAAATAAAATCAAATTAAGCCGAATACGGAATAAAATGGAAGTATCAAATGCCTCAATTACTATTGAGCATAAGGGTTTGAAAACCTATTTTTCAAAACATCATTGCTATATCTTGCTTAAAATTGAACTTTTATACAAATCAAACCCATTGTATATAGGTGCAAACGAGGTTTAGCACTACTTCCAAATAATTGCACATAGGCCTAATAAACACACACACACACACACATTCAGATTAATTAGGGAATTGAAAAGTTATGGTAACCGTGTTTTTCACAGAAGTCGGAAGGTTCCTAACACCTTCCCCCCACTTAATTAAGCCCCTGAACTATATGAATCTCGGTTCCAAGGCTTGTTAAACAAAGTCCAACCATTTGGCCTTTGCATAAATCTTTTAAAAATCGGTTGAGTTGGTACAACCATTTCAAATCTACCAACTGGCGACTCTGATTTTCAAAATGTCAACATTTTATGTTGGACTTTTTCAAACTCACGTTTTCAAAAAAAACTCAACAAAATAGAGAATATAAAAGGAAAGAATAAAAAGAGTAAAAGTTTCCCGGCGTCGATAGGTGGCTACTCTGCTGGTGACAGTAGAGGGACTTAAGCTGTTGTTCAACCTTTTTAAAAACCCTTTTTAATTTGCTTGTGTGTGAATGCTGCATTTACATTGAATGGATGTGAATGAATGCTTTATTTACTGGATTCTAGTGCCTCACACAATATCTACATGTGGTATTAGTACATCGCAGCATGTCATCATTTCATATGGTAAGATACGATGTATGTGAATGTATGTTGTGTGATTCCTCCACCAGGAGGCAAACCCGTCGGTGTTTGATTACTGGACTCAAGGGAGACTAATCCCGCGAGGCTCAGGAAAGGCACCACCCAGATCCGCTCTAATTGAAAGATCAGATTAACTTTCCATCTAGTAAATTATGATGATCTGGGAACTTTTATCTTTGAAAAGTCATGAGTTATAGAATAATCCAAGATTTTATTATATCAGACACACCTCTCAAATGGGTCGGGTAAGACCTCTGACGGCCAAAGCTAAACGGTCCGGGTTATGGCGGGCCAAAAAATGCGAGCCCAAAGCCCAGTTTTTAGGTATGGTTTGTCCAGACTGGCCGCGGTAGGGAGTTTTATGCCTATTTTTTTGGGCTTAACTTGAACGATCGTGGTCAAGCTAACTGCCAGCCAAAAAAGGCCCGGATTTCTATGGTTTTGAAAAATGCCCCAAAGCCTGCCATGAAGGCGAAATGCCAACCCCGGGCTTTGAGCCCGTTTCTCAGGTCTAATATTATAATTTAAAATATTTATTAAATGAAATAAATATTTTATTGATGTGATTGTTGTTATTAAATATTTATGAATTAATAATATTCTAAATTAATTTAATTCATAATTTAGAGAGTTGTAATATAACATGAGATGTTATATTGTGGTTTTAAATTAATAATTTAAAGTGGTATGTTAAATTATTAAATAAAATTATAATGAAATTATAATTTTGTGATATTTATTTAAGTGGAATATTTATTTAAAATATAGTATGTGTAATTAATTTATTTGATTAATGTTGGATATGGAAATCCAAATAAATAATATGTGATTATAAATTATATACTAAATTGTTTATTAAAATAAAACTAAAGTAGTTTTAAATTGATTTAACCAAACAAGGCTTAAAATATTAAGTCTTTATTTTAAAGACTTTTTGCCAAACAAAGTCTTATGGCTTTTGGATTTTGTTTTTTTTAATATTTAGATAATATAAATAAAATAAATAAAATAATAAATAAAATATATTTATAACCTAAGTGTTATATTTGTAACTGATATTCTAATAACTAGACGTATTATGGTTTATCAGTTTTTATCTTTACACTTAAGTGTGTATTAGTTTTACGTGAATTGTCATTTGGCCTAAGAAGAAAAGCTGCAGAGAACTTGAGAGAGGATAGAGAGAGAGATTGAGAGAAAATCTAAGAATTTCATAACAAATTACCGTGTTTAGCAAGGATTGTTCGACCAATTGAAGGTATTTTCTTTAACCTTAATATTGTGTGTGTGTATATATATATATATATATATATATATATATATATATATATATATATATATATGTGTGTGTGTGTGTGTGCGTGTGTTTGACGGCATAAAATCTCATGTTCTGTGAATTCAATTTGTTGAATTATTGATATATATAACTGGTAACTGTGATTATACATGTTTATGATGTTAGAGTTTGCATTTAGATAAGAAATTGTATGCTAATTTCGTTTAAAAGTAGGAAAAGTGATTACAGTACATATATTTTACATATGGCTTGTAAAAGTACCAAATATGGTGGTCAATTTGTATGTTAATCTGTAAATTGAGTCTTGATTATGCTAGTCCATTAAGAAACGAAGAGAACGTAGTTTGAACGAAGTAATTTGGACAAGAATTGTGATCACAGTGTGAATTTCTATAAAGGATGTCAAAAATTGAGTTTTTATATGAAAACATGAAATTTAAGAAATTAAATTAGTTTAAATTGGTGTTTAATCGTTCTAAGTGGTTGAATATGTGAGGAAACATGTTTGTGATAGTTTTATATTAATTGTATATGTTAATTTCACTATTTTGTGGGTGAAATTCGTGTTAGTTGTGCTAGAAATGGCTACTGTTACCTTTGCTTCGTTTCGTTTACAGACTAGCACTACAATAATTGCTATGGTGCCAAGGCCGAAATCTGGTAAATTGCCACTGGTCCCAGCTTTTTAAGTATGGCGCAATCGCTACCATACCCTCTCCTGAGATAGTGGTTTCTGCTGCTGCTACTGCAGATCTCGAATACCATTGTAATTTAGTTCAATGATGTGTTAATGTGTCAAACATGTAATGTGGAGGTTTAAACAACATAGTGTATATGGTTAGTAATTCTAAAGTTATAAGAAGTTAGTAAACTATGAAAATGACATGTTGTGATTTATTGAACACGAGGATTAGTAAATAAATGTTGTGAAGGTTAACACTTGAAATTTCTGATATTTATATAGTAGGATAAGACTTGTACTAAATTAACAAGTTTAGCTAGAAATGGGTGTTATTTTGTAAGTGGATGTTAACATGTCTAATAGATATTGTGATTCCACTAAAATGTATAGGTGAACGTGAGTTTTAATATTATAGCTTGCGCACGAGGTAAGTTTCTAACCCTTATCTTTTTAAATTAAGCAAGTTTCTTACTCTAAACTTTAATTAAGCAAATTCTTGTATCCCTAATCATTATTTGAGCAAGCTATAACTTTAACTTTATTCGAACAAGTTTTGAATTCCAATAGTTATTGATGTATTCTAACTTGTTTATTGTTAGACAAGTTTCTTTAATGTCATTCTTGTATTGTGAATGCAATTTCTTGAATTCCAATTCATAATGTCGAATTGTCTTATTTCAATTACTTGACTATTCTCATAATGAACAAGTTTTACTTTCAGCTTGCTATTACTTAATATATATATTCAATAATTCATAGTCCTAGCTTAATATTATTCAAGCAAGGTTTATTGTTATTCAATACTTATGCTTTGTAGTTGTTTCTAAGCATGAGTTCAATATATAGTTAGTTCGCCTACGATTATTCATTGTTCCATATTATCTTGTTAGTGATCAACTGTAGTGTTATCAAACTTTGTTGATTCAACTAATCCTTTAGTTGATGGTCGTTAAACTCTAAATTACCCTTGAAGCTTATCCAAACCAAATTTTTTTTGGTGCGGACTTGTACTCTAAAACTGAGAAGAACAACCCTATTATAGGGGATACGCAATGCGTTTAGATGTTTGTGCACAATACATGGTACAAAGGGATGATTCCCCTAAGTACGTGAAGTCCCTACAATATAACTGTTAAGGTTAAAGTTGAAAGATTACTTGTAACCGTGGACATAGTTCGTGGTCTTATGACCCTCAGATATATATTTCATATTTTTGATTACCGTTTCGGGTTATCATTGATAGAGTACTATTCAGTTTTGATGAGCCTATTCATTGGCAGTAATTATTCTCTTGTTGATTCATTGCTATATCTAGTGAGCATTTGTTTTGCTCACTCTTGCATAAATATAATTATTGCAGCTAAAGTTGAGAAAGTTGATGAACCTACGACTAGCAAAGGAAAGGAAAAAATGTGCAAGTGATGAAGACTTGTAATTTCATTTAATGTCATGATGTTGGATTTTATATTTAATGATGTGATGTAATTATTTTATTTCCATACTTGATTGATGTTTAAGGTTAGACAACCTGGGAAGACTTTTTGATTAATGATGTAACCCTTTTAAAGGAGGATTTCTAATTTAATTTTATTATATTTGGGTAGAGAGATGTGAATGAATGGAAAGTGAACACCAAGTCTTGTGAGAATTAATTACCTAGATTTAGGGGTGTCACAGGTTGGTATCAGAGCTTTAGGTTATGAACCTTAGGTGGGGAAAAGCCTTAGGAAGTAACCTTTAAAAAGATAGTGGTGATAAACTCTTATCGAGTTTTAAGAAAGAAATAATAAAACACTTATGTGCTTATGTGGTTGCAACCTATGTGCTCGTGAGTGTCGAGTAGTAATGATTGGTAATTAAAACTTAAAATTTTGTTGTCAGGATGGCTAATGTAGGAGAATCCAGTCAGGCTAGGGAGGAAGGATCCCAGATGCCTAGAGAGGAGGAGCCTCGAGATATTCAGGTGATTTGGGAACAACTATTGCCACGGGAATCAACTCCGTTGCTCACAGTGGTTGAGCGAGAGGTTTACCTGATGAGGATGATGAGATAGAGACGGACGAGGAGGACCCCGTTAAGCTGCCACAGTCGGATGAGGATGAGGATGACGAGGAAAAAGAGCTTCCACTTAACTCGATCGTCGCCCGTATGTACGATGAAGTATATGACCGCAATGTGGAACTTCAGGATGTCATCGAGGAGTTGAGAGAGATAGTATCTGAAAAATAGATCGCAATGGCGCAGAAGGACAATGAGATTCAGGATCGAGATGAACGTCTAAATAATGTCGAAGAGAAGCTGATCCACACTGAAGGAGAGAATGAGCAACTAACAGAGAAGATTACAGAGCTGGAGAACAAATTGAAAGAAGAATCTACGAAGAGGGCAAGAGCCGAAGAAGCATATAAGGAAACTTTTCAACGAGCCAGGATAGCGAGAGAGAGAGGCACAAGCAAAGAGGATCAAGATGGAAGAGATGAATAATGTATTCAACACCGTGATTAATCGAGCTCAAGATCGGGTCATGGGTTATCCGATTCATTTCGAGACGCTGCCATCGTACATATTAGATCGCCGAACAATGTTCCGAATTATGGAGGAAGAGCGTCGTAAGGCTACGCAATATCTTAGTAGGACGTCGTAGGGAATGTACCTGATATGCGATTAATGATATGATAAATAAAATGTAAATCCTAGGTGTTATATAACCTATGGGATATGATGATGATGTTATCCTGGAACTTTAGTAGTTCAGGAAAGTAATGTAAATAGCAAAGATGCTATTGTTTTTATGTTTCCTAAAAGATTGTGAATGAATAAAAGTTATTATTTTATTCAAAATGTTATGTGTTATGTGATAATCTTTTATAGTGTGCAAATTAAGTAGTAATACTTAAAAGGTTGAATAGAATCTAATGAGTATATTTTAACAAAAAATGCCTCCAAGACGTCAACCCCGACAAAGGACCCCTAAGAATAACAACAATGTTGAGGCTAATCCAGTTCAAAAATTCGTAACACTACTGACGAGAGTATTACAGAATCAGCCACAGAATAAAACTGTGACATTTAAGGACTTCAAGGCGATTGGGCCACCAGAGTTCTGTGGGTCTATGAATCCAGTTGAAGCACAGACCTGGATCATGGAGATAGAGAAAGTTTTCAATGTTGCTAGGGTAGGGGATAACCAGAAGACTGCTTTTGCAACATTCATGTTGAAAGCAAGCCAATAAAACTCGAGGAGGTCAAGGGGTAATGACTTGGGATAGATTTAAGGAAATATTATTCGAGACCTATTTTCTAGAAAGCTCAAAGAATCAGATGGAAGTGCAATTTCTAGAGCTAAAATAGGGCACAATGACAGTGTCAAAATATGCAGCAAGGTTCAACGAGTTAGCAAGGTTTGCGCCATATCAAGTGAATACGGATGAGCGCAAGGTAAGGAGATTTAAGTAAGAACTGAAGCACTGGTTGTATAGCATAGTCTCCCAATTTTAGTTAAAGACGTTTGCAACAGTGCTTGAGAAGATAATTCTCACTGAGAGTGGTGGTGAAGCTGTAACAAAGCACAACCAAGAGCAGAGAAAGAAGAAGAGTGAGGGTAAAGCTAAGAATGGTGGTGGTAACGGTGGAAATGGTAACAATAATTTGAAAAGGAAGTGGAATGCAAATGTGGGAGCTGGAAATCAGCAAGGTAACCAACAGAAGAAGAAGATTGTCGTATGTGCTACATGCGGGAAGTTTCACACGGGTATGTGCTTAAGGGGAAAGCGTGTGTGCTTTAACTGTGGCCAAGAGGGTCACATTGCCCCAAATTGCAATCAACCCAAGAAGAATGCTTGTTACACCTGCGGATCGAAGGATCATTTTGCTCGCGAGTGTCCAAAGAAGAAATCTGGTGAGGCAATTGGAAGCAAGGGAAGTGGCGGTGGAGGTACACTGACTATTGTTGGACCAACATCATCAAATAAGCCTACAGCCAGAACCTTCAACATGACGGTGCAAGACGCGGTGCAATCAAAAGATGTCGTGTCAGGTATTATCCCAATCAATGATATAAATGCATATGTATTATTTGATTCGGGTGTTACTTGCTCGTTTATATCTGATGAATTTCCTAAGAAGTTAGAAATACCCAGTGAAGAGTTGAATTTCCCTTTAAACATAGAAATTGTGAATAGGGAAGTAATTCCTGTTAGGTTCATATACAAGAATTGTAGGGTGAACATTAAAGGGAATGTCATGAAAGTAGATTTAATCCCGACAAAACTTGGAGAGTTTGACGTTTTATTGGGAATGGATTGTATGTTCAATTATGGAGCGATAATTGATTGCTAAAAGAAGTGTGTAAACCTTATGACTCCGTCAAAGGTAGTTTTCCATGGTAGCAAATTGCCTAGACAAACAAGGTGTCAGACAGTTATGCAGGCCAAGAAGTTGTTGAGTCAAGGCTGTGTAGGATACTTAGCTTACATAGTCGATACTCAAAAGAAGAAGGGTGTAAAACTGGAGGAAATATATAAGACCCCAACTTTTATGAATAAAGATTAATTTCTCTCGAAATATATTTTTGAATATTATGGTGTGGATATAATATAATGTTATAGTTGTGGGTAATATTTACAAATTTTGCAAAGTAAGCAAGTGGTTATATAATATTCGATTGGTCGAGGAATATTCATTTTAACAGGGAATATTTGTACGACGGCACAATCATTGGTGGAACCCACAACGGAAGCATTGTCGTAGTAAGAAAAAAACGATGTAATTATCTTTTATAAAATAACTACGAAGTGTTACCGTTAAAAACTGTTAAACTATCCGATAGTAAAAGTACAGTAATACGCGTGGTTGCATAGTAGCACACGGTATTGGTTATTGATGCTTACGTGATAAGTCACTCAGTTATACTCAATTATTGCTACTGTAATTGATGCATCATATCTCTCATATTATTGATTCGATTATTGTCACAATATCATCTTCACAATATGTTATATTATTAAATCAATAATTGAGACGACAAAGTTGATCATATTATTAAATTACAATATTTACAATGTCTAGAAGTTCTGTCAAGGAGAGGTTTGGTCACCTAATTGCGCGCCAATAGGGAGAAATCCTTATTGGAAAGTCCCTTCTTTCCTGGGAACGACCTGGTTGTTAAATATTGTGAGTTATGATATTAATGATGAATAAGTTCGTGTTGATTAAAGATGAATTTGATAGTTCCATTGTGTTGGGATTATTGGTGTTAGTTGAAATCAACATCTATTCCAATGATAATTGATGTCTGGGGGTTATATTGATAAATCGGGTAATTTATCGGATAAATGAGAAATTAATTGCTACTAATTCACATGTTTATATAACTATTTGTTCACATGTGTGTACTATTGAGTCACATTCACTTACTATTAGGGGAGTTGGTGCAAGATTGATAATACTTGCATGACTAAGTTAAAAAGGATATATAGATGGAGGTATTATACTGTATTTCGTATTTTCACATGATTATAACTATTGATTCACATGATTGAACTATTGATTCACATTATTTAATATTAGGGGAGGTGGTGCAAGTTTGATAATACTTGCAGGACTAAATTAAAAATGAAAGAAAAGTTAGAGGTATTGTCTTGGTAATTTTTGAGCCCCAAAACGTGCAATTATCGAAACTATATTTTTCTATAAATAGAAGCTCATTCTTCCTTCATTTCTCACCAATTCACTAAAGCTTTAGAGCCATTATTATAGAGAGAAATTATAGAGAGAAAGAAGAAGAGAAGTCTGCTACCTCACTATTCCAGTATCCAGTCTTCTTTTGAGGTAAGGGGTATTATTTCTTTCTTATTCATGAAGAGAACTTCTGTTATTCCATTCTTTATTATTCTGTTGGGAATAACCTGTCTGTGCAGTCTATCGCACGCATGGTGAATCCTTCTGTTATTCCATTCTTTATTATTCTGTTGGAATAACATGTCTATGTGGATTACTACATGCATGGTGAATGATCCTTTGTATTCATTCCTTATTAAATTGTGGAAATGATCTGTATACGTGGATTACCGCATGGGGGTGAAAATCCATTTGCATTTTCATATATTCTATTATACTAAGTTGGTTAAAGTTTTGGCTTCTATACTCCATGAAATTAGTGGAATATCCTTGATATTTGCGTTTCATCCAGTATCTTTTCATGGAAACATTCTTCTGAGCATTCTTGAATTTTACTCCACAAAGAAGTATCATGTTGACAATTTGGACGTTATTAATTTCTGGATAAATTAATTCTTGAACTTGTTTTATTGAATTATTATGTTATTGTCATCATCCTCATGCTTATATTAAAATGAAAGTCATCTTTGGCTTACGTGCATAGATGGACTTAGTATGATTATGACCAGGGATCATTCGGTATAATCATGACATGTAATGTTATAAATGATATGGTAAAAGTCCTCAGTGGCCTGTAATGTATTGATGGACAGTTTTTGGTATGATTATGACCAGGGATTGTTCGCTATAGTCATGACCATTGATGATTTAATGAATATCCTTGGCCCGTAGTACAGGGATGATTAGATGATGTGTTTTATTTATTAAGCTGAGTCTCAGTGTTAAAAATTAATGAAAACATTTTATACCATAGAAGATAATAGATTTTATTCTCTACTTGACTCTTCTAATAGATTGTTTATTCCACTGCAATTAAACTTGATGTCTATTGTATTTTATCAGTTTAACATTTTTGAAGACTATTGATAATTTATTCTGCATTATCATAGTCATAATATTTCTTACTAGGTTAGTTGAGCTCACCCTTTCTTTCACTGTTCTCTTCAGGAAATGAGAATATAGCTGGGACGAGTAGGGGAAAGGAGTGACGGTCCAGATGATAGCATTAGTAGTCCTCACTATTCTATTAAATAGTGTGACAATAAATGTAATGAGTGTGGATATTGTCTAGATGACAATATTCCTATTAAACTCTCAGTTTATGTTTTGTCGTATATTACACGACGGTTGTATAATTAAGTTTGTATTTGTATTCTGTACCATGTATTTGGTGACCCAAGATGGGTGATGTATACCTATTTTGGGGGCGTCATAGTTGGTATCAAAGCTTAGGGATATGATCCCTAGCTGAGATGTGAGATAAGAACTAGGTGGGTAGAGATGGGGAATTCCTTCGCTAGTATGACCTACCTAAGTTTATTTGGTATTTAATTGGTCGGTCAGAGTATAGGGATAATATATGATATGTTAATTAACCCTTGTTTTGTTTCAGTATTTGAAAATGGCATCCGAAAATGTTGAGATAAGCAATGAAGCACGTGAGATCGTTGAGTCACCAACGATCAATGCCTGTGGTAATCTGCAATAGAAGACAATAATCCTCATAAAAAATAATAACACAAGCGAAATGGTGAATAATGGGATGGTCGAGGCTTTATGCAATTCATGCAACATCAAAGTAAGGCGGCTCTGTCCAAAATACGGTAGAAACACTAATAACTCACTTTTGGTCACCGCTAAGCGCTTCAAGGGCCGGGACCACTAGAGTTTTTGGAGAGCCAAAACCACTTAAAGGCGAGACGTGGATAAAGTAGATCAACAAGATATTTGATATCTTGGGATGCTCGTAGGAGCAAAAGGTTCCTTTGCCACCTTTATGTTATGCGTGCAGAGGCGATTCATCGGTGGGAATCAGAAAAAGCGTACTCAACTCGCCGCATCAAGATGTCTTGGGAGAAGTTCCAAGAGCTATTCAACGACAAGTACTTTCCGAAAGTATTCGTCACATAAAGGAGGTAGAGTTCATCAAGCTTGAGCAAAACAATATGACCGTGTGCAAAGATCTGCTAAGTTTGTCGAGTTGTCTCGGCCATGACCCAAAGTTGATAATGAGGAGAGAATAACGCGGATGTTTCTAAGAGGTTTAAAACCCGAGATACGCCAATACCTTATCTCTCATAAAATGTGTTTGTATTCGATGTTGTGAATATGGTTCGCTTATTGGAGCGCGATAATGAGTCAACCCAACCAAGAGAGAAAGCAACCGACAAGTCGATAATACCGAAGTTAGCGATCATCGAAGCGGTGACAACAAACGTGGAGGAATCAACATGTCGAAATGATAACCACTTGGTGGTAATCATGGCCAAGACAATAGGAGGGAAAGTTCAAGAAGAGAAGGTTCAAAAAGATGGAAGGACGTCAAAGACCAAAGACCGTTGTTAAGGAAGGAGAACGACCACGGCCAGTCGTATGTTACAAATGTGGAGGGAAGGACACATAAGTCCAAACCGCATTATGCAACCCAAAGCATGTTATAATTGTGGAAAAGAAGGCCACCTAGCCCGATTTTATCATGCACCAAAGTCAAGTCCAAATGGGATGGAGGCATCAAAGGTGTCCCATACACAAAACCTAGTAGTTCAAGGGAGAGCGTTTGTCGTAACCTCCCAAAAAGTGAGGAATCCGAACGAGGTGATCACGGGTAAGCTAACCATAAACTCAAGCGAAGTTTATACTTTATTTGATACCGGTTCTACCCATTCCTTTATTTCTCCTACTTGCACTCAACGTTTAAATTTGACTCCAGAGAAATTAGACTTTGATTTATCTGTTGAAACTCCGTTGGGAGAAACCTTCATTACATCCATGGTTTATAAGTCTTGTTTAATTCAAATCAGTAACCACACGTTACCTGTCGATCTTATTTCTTTGAAAATACTTGCATTTAATGTGATTTTAGGGATTGATTGGTTAACTACTCATCATGCTAAAATCGATTATTTTCGTAACGTTGTTAGCTTTCATATTCCTAACCAACCTATTATGCGAATTCAAGAAACCAAACCATTAAAATCCATCACTGTCATCTCAAGCCATAAAGCTATTCATTTATTGAAAAACAGATGTCAAGCTTTCTTAGCCCATGTCACGGATTTGAATAGAAATATGTCAAATTTGAATGATATTTCTATTGTTAATAAATTTCTTGACGTATTCCCTGAAGAACTTCCTGGCCTACCCCCAGAGCGTGAAATTGAATTTTATATCGATCTTAAAACCGGTACAAAACCCATTTCCAAAGCCCCATATCGAATGGCTCCTATTGAACTTCAGGAGTTAAAAACCCAACTACGGGAATTGTTAGACATCAATTTCATTTGTCCTAGTACGTCTCATTGAGGTGCTCATGTTCTATTCGTGAAGAATAAAGATGGAAGTATGCGACTTTGTATTGATTATCGGGAGTCAATCATGTCACCATCAAAATAGGTAAATTTACTACCATCGTATTGATGATCTATTTGACCCGCCATACAAGGCGCCAAATTCTTTCAAAGATCGATCTTCGTTCTGGATATCATCAGTTGAAGATTAAATCTGATGACATTCCAAATGCTGCTTTCAGAACTCGGTACGGGCATTATAAATTCCTAGTCATGTCTTTTGGATTGACTAATGCTCCTGCTGCCTTCATGGACATGATGAACCGAGTATTCAAGGAATATTTGGATCACTTTGTGGTCGTCTTTATTGATGACATCCTCATATACTCCAAAACCCGTGAAGAACATGAGCAACACTTGAGGCTGATACTCCAAAAGCTTCGTGAAAACAAGCTTTATGCCAAGTTGAAGAAATGCGAGTTTTGGCTTGAGGAAGTTGTATTCCTTGGGCACGTGATATCAAATCATAGAATATCTGTTGACCCGACAAAGATTGAAGCAATTCAAAGCTGGGAGCAACCTAAGTCAGTGACCGAAGTACGTAGCTTTCTCGGCTTAGCTGGTTATTATCGGAGATTCGTAGAAGGGTTTTCTCGAATCGCTACTCCATTAACGCAGCTAACTCGAAAAGATACAAAATTCGTTTGGAGCGAGGAATGTGAGAAGAGTTTTCAAGAACTCAAGAGTAGACTCATTTCAGCACCTGTTAAAATAATACCATCTGGCACGGAGGGATTTGTCATTTACAGTGATGCTTCAGGCAAAGGGTTAGGATGTGTTCTCATATAACATGGGAAAGTCATAGCCTATGCCTCACGAGAACTCAAAGAATATGAGAGGAATTATCCTACTCATGATCTAGAGTTGGCCGCTGTCGTTTTTGCGCTTAAGATTTGGAGGCATTACCTGTACGGAGAGAAGGTGGAAATCTATACGGATTATAAAAGCCTTATTGGCTTGAGCTATTGAAAGATTATGATCATACCATTCAATACCATCCTGGAAAAGCGAACGTAGTTGCTGATGCATTGAGCAGAAGATCATATGCGGGTACGAGTGCGATATTGTCAACGCAAATGCCTATTTTGTATGACTAACAAAGGATGGAGATAGATTTAAAGACTCCAGGGACCCATGTGATGATGGCGAATATACAAGTAGAACCAACTTTAATCGATAAAGTTAAAGCTGCTCAAGCTATAGACCTGGAGCTGATGCGTATGAAGAAGAAAGTGGAAGAAGGTGCTTATTCCGAAAGCAAGAATCGATGAAGAAGGAATACTTCGAGTCAACTCCAGACTTTGTGTTCCTAACGATTCTGACTTGAAGTATAAAATCATTATGGAGGCGCACAACACACCGTTTGAATTCCATCCTGGGAGTACCAAAATATATTGTGATCTTTGTCATACATTTTGGTGGAGCAATATGAAGAGAGAGATAGCGTTGTTTATCTCAAGGTGTCTAACTTGTCAACGAGTCAAGGCGAAGCATCAAGTGCCAAAAGGTCCATTGCAACCACTTGGAATTCCAGAATGGAAGTGGGAGCACATTACCATGGATTTCATTACTGGTCTTCCCAAGGTTTCTCAAGGCATAGATGCAATTTGGGTCATTGTTGATAGATTGACCAAGTCTGCTCATTTCTTACCGATACGAGAAACTTATACACTTGAACATCTTGCTAGTATGTACATAAACGAGATTGTAAGATTGCATGGTATGCCAATATCCATAGTTTCTGATCGAGACCCAAGATTCACTTCAAGATTTTGGGTTAGTTTGCAAAAAGCTATGGGCACGGATTTACGATTTAGTTCGGCATATCATCCTCAAACGGATGGACAGTCGAAAAGGAATATTCAAACTCTTAAAGATTTATTAAGACTTTGTGTCCTTGACTTCAAGGGAAGTTGGGACAAGTTTTTACCATTGGTGGAGTTTTCCTACAACAATAGTTATCAAACGAGTATTGGCATGGCTCCATTTGAGGCGTTGTATGGAAGAAAGTGTCGCTTCTCGAGATCTTTGGGATGAGGTGGGTGAAGCAACGTTGTTGGAATCCGGATTTGTAATACGTATGACTACTTTAAAAGATTCAAACGATCCGACAACGTATAAAAACCTCACAAGATCGACAAAAGAGTTATGCTGATCTTCATCGAAAGGACGTGGAATTCGATATTGGAGATCATGTGTTGTTATGTGTTGCTCCATGGAAAGGAGTTACAAGATTTGGAAAGAGAGAAAAACTCAATCCTTGATTCATTGGCCCATTTATAATCCTCGAACGAGTAGGAACTGTGGCCTATAGACTCGCCTTACCGCCAAGTATGTCTCGTGTTCATAATGTTTTTCACATATCTATATTATGTAAATATGTGAAAGACCCGAACCACATTATTGAATTAGAACCGGACGAGATAGAGGAAGATTTAACGTATGAAGAGTTACCTGTTAAATTCTTGGATAAAAAGGATTATATTCTACGCTCCAAGGTTATACCTCAAGTTAAAGTTTTGTGGAGAAACCACGATGTGGAAGAAATAACCTAGGAGTTAGAATCTGAGATGAAGTTAAGATATCCTCACCTCTTCGATATATCAGGTACGCACCCTAATTTTAAGGACAAAATTTCATAAGAAGGGGAGGTTGTAAGACCCCAACTTTTATGAATAAAGATTAATTTCTCTCGAAATATATTTTTGAATATTATGGCGTGGATATAATATCATGTTATAGTTGTGGGTAATATTTACAAATTTTGCAAAGTAAGCAAGTGGTTATATAATATTCGATTGGTCGGGGAATATTCGTTTTAACAGGAATATTCGATGCGACGATTTACACAATCATTAGTGGACCCCAATAACTAAGCATTGTCGTAGTAAGAAAAACATGTAATTATCTTTTATAAAAATAACTACGAAAGTGTTACCGTTAAAAACTGCTGAACTATCCTAGTAGTAAAGTATAAAGAATACGTGTGGTTGCATGCATAGCGACACACCTGTATTGGTTTATTGATGCTTACGTGATAAGTCACTCAATTATACTCAATTATTGCTACAGTAATTGTTGCATTATATCTCTCATATTATTGATTCGATTATTGTCATAGTATCATCTGCACAATATGTTATATTATTAAATTAATAATTGAGATGACAAAGTTGTTCATATTATTAAATTGCAATATTTACAATGTCTAGAAGTTCTGTCAAGGAGAGGTTTGGTCACCTAATTGCGTGCCAATAGGGAGAAATCCTTATTGGAAAGCCCCCTCTTTCCTGGGAACGACTTGGTTGTTAAATATTGTGAGTTATGATATTAATGATGAATAAGTTCATGTTGATTAAAGATGAATTTGATAGTTCCATTGTGTTGGGATTATTGGTGTTAGTTGAAATCGACATCTATTCCGATGATAATTGATGAATGGGGGTTATATTGATAAATCGGGTAATTTATCAGATAAATGAGCAATTAATTGCTACTAATTCACATGTTTATATAACTATTTGTTCGTATGTGTGTACTATTGAGTCACATTCACTTACTATTAGGGGAGTTGGTGCAAGATTGATAATACTTACATGACTAAGTTAAAAAATGAGGTATAGATGGAGGTACTATACTGTATTTTGTATTTTCACATGATTATAACTATTGATTCACATGATTGAACTAGTGATTCACATTATTTAATATTAGGGGAGGTGGTGCAAGTTTGATAATACTTGCAGGACTAAATTAAAAATGAAAGAAAAGTTGGAGGTATTGTCAGACCAGTAATTTTTCGAGCCCCAAAACGTCAAATTATCGAAACTATATTTTCTATAAATAGAAGCTCATTCTTCCATTATTTCTCACCAATTCACTAAAGCTTTAGAGCCATTATTATAGAGAGAAATTATAGAGAGAAAGAAGAGAGAAGTCTCACTACCTCACTATTCCAAAGATCCGCCTTCTTTTCGAGGTAAGGGTATTATTTCTTTCTTATTCATGAAGAGAACTTCATTATTCCATTCTTTACTATCTCATTGGGAATAACTCGTTGCATGCGGCCTATCGCATGACGATGGTGAATCCTTCATTATTCCATTCTTTATTATTCTCATTGAATAACATGTCTACATGTGGATTACCACATGCATGGTGAATGATCCTTTGTATTCATTCCTTATTAAATTGTGGAAATGATCTGTATACGTGGATTACCGCATGGCGGGTGAAAATCCATTTGCATTTTCATATATTCTATTATACTAAGTTGGTTAAAGTTTTGGCTTCTATACTCCATGAAATTAGTTGAATATCCTTGATATTTGCGCTTCATCCAGTATCTTTTCATGGAAATATTCCTCTGAGCATTCTTGAATTTTACTCCACAAAGAAGTATCATGTTGACAATTTGGACGTTATTAATTTCTAGATAAATTAATTCTTGAACTTGTTTTATTGAATTATTATGTTATTGTCATCATCCTCATGCTTATATTAAAATGAAAGTCATCTTTGGCTTACGTGCATAGATGGACTTAGTATGATTATGACCAGGGATCATTCAGTATAATCATGACCTGTAATGTTATAAATGATATGGTAAAAGTCCTCAGTGGCCTGTAATGTATTGATGGACAGTTTTTGGTATGATTATGACCAGGGATTGTTCGATATAGTCATGACCATTGATGATTTAATGAATATCCTTGGTCCGTAGTACAGGGATGATTAGATGATGTGTTTTATTTATTAAGCTGAGTCTCAGCGATAAAAATTGATGAAAACATTTTATACCATAGAAGATAGTAGATTTTATTCTCTACTTGACTCTTCTAATGGATTGTTTATTCCGCTGCAGTTAAACTTGATTTCTATTGTATTTTATCAGTTTAACATTATTGAAGACTATTGATAATTTATTCTGCATTATCATAGTCATAATATTTCTTACTGGGCTAGTTGAGCTCACCCTTTCTTTCACTGTTCTCTTCAGGAAATGAGAATATAGCTGGGATGAGTCGGGGAAAAGAGTGACGGTCCAGATGATAGCATTAGTAGTCCTCACTATTCTGTTAAATAGTGTGACAATAAATGTAATGAGGACTCCTTTGAGTGTGGATATTGTCTAGATGACAATATTCCTATTAAACTCTCAGTTTATGTATTGTCGTATATTACACGACGGTTGTATAATTAAGTTTGTATTTGTATTCTGTACCATGTATTTGGCGACCCAAGATGGGTGATGTATACCTATTTTGGGGGCGTCACAAAATACCTGTGGTTAAGGACTTTGTAGACGTGTTTCTGGAAGATTTGCTAGGACTTTCGCCTAACAGAGAAATCGAGTTCGTGATCGACTTAATGCCAGGGACTGCTCCAATATCGAAGGCCCCGCATATAATGGCTCCGGTAGAGATGAAAGAATTGATGGTACAACTGCAAGAACTGTTAGATAAGAAGTATAATCAGTCAAGCATATCACCGTGGGGAGCGCCAGTTTTATTCGGGAAGAAGAAGGATGGGTCAATGCGTCTTTGCATTGATTTTAGGGAATTAAACAAAGTCACTATTAAAAACAAGTATCCGTTGCCAAGAATAGATGACTTGTTTGATCAGTTGAAGGGTGCTAGATACTTCTCAAAAATAGATTTGAGAAGTGGGTATCACCAATTGAAAGTAAAGAAGGAGGATGTACCGAAGATGACATTCCGAACTCTGTTTGGACATTATAAATTTTTGGTGATGTCTTTTGGTTTGACAAACGCCCCAGCAGCATTTATGGATTTGATGAACGGAGTGTTTAAATCATTTTTAGATAAGTTTGTGGTGGTATTTATCGATGATATTTTGGTGTACTCCAAATCTCAAGAAGAACACGTGGAACATTTACGCTTGACGCTGGAGACACTAAGAAAGGAAAAGTTGTACGCGAAATTCTCTAAGTGTGAATTTTGGCTAGAACGTGTACAATTCCTTGGGCATGTGATTGACAAAGATGGGATTTTAGTGGATCCATCAAAAACCAAAGCTATGATAAATTGGGAACAACCAAGAACTCCATCAGAAGTAAGAAGTTTCTTAGGATTAGCAGGATATTATAGACGGTTTATTCAAGATTTTTCCAAAATTGCCACTCCGTTAACAAATTTGACGAGAAAATTTGTAAAATTTGTTTGGACAAAAATGTGACGCCCCCAAAATTAGGTATACATCACCCATCTTGGGTTGCCACTTACATGGTACAGAATTTAAATACAACTTATTAACATAACTGTCGTGTACAATACGACATAAACTGTGAGTTTAAATACAAATATCGCTCTACTAGATATTATACAAACTCAAACAAAAAGTCCTCATTACAATTATTATCACACTATTTCACGTATAGTGAGGACTACTAATGCTATCTTCAGACCATCACTGCTTCCTCGACTCGTCCCAAATTATATTCTCATTTCAAGAGAACAAAGAAAGAAAATGGTGAGCTCAACTAGCCCAAAGAAGAAATATTATGACTAAGATAATGCGTAATAAATTATCAATAGTCTTCAACAATGTTAAACCGATAAAATACAATAGACAACCAGCTTAACTGCATAATGAATATGCAATCCATTAAAAGAGTCAAGTAGAAAATAAAGTCTACTATCTTTTAGGTTTTAAAAGGTTTTCATCATCATTATAGCCGAGACTCAAATTTTAATAAATATTCCACATCATCGAATCACCCCGCACTACTACTACCAAGGATATTCTTTAAGATCACGACCACAATTATTCATGCACTCACGGGCCAAGAATATTTGTGGTATTCATTAATGGTCATGATCATGCCAACAACTCGTCCCATCAATGCACTACTACCAATCGAGGATTTTTACCACATCATTTGTAACATTACTACCATGATTACACCAATAGTCTCTCGTCATAATCATACCAAGTCCATCTACGCACTACAAAGCCATGTATGACTTTTAAAAATATAAACATGAGGATGATGACAATGATATAAGAATTCAATAAAACAAGTTCAAGAATTATTTTATCCAGAATTATTAACGCCCAAATTATCAACACGATATTATTTTGTAGAGTAAAAATTCAAGAATGATCGTAAGAATATTTTCATGAAAAGATATCGGATGAAACGCAAATATCAAGGATATTCCACTAATTTCATGGAGTATAAAGTCAAAGTTTTAACCAACCGGGTATAATAAAGAATGGAATAACAAAAGAAATCACCACGCATGCGATAAACCGCATGCATAAAAGTTATTCCAATGTAATAATAAAGAACGGACCAAAGTCGTGAAATTCACACCGGCGGTGATGTTCCAATGTAATAATAAAGATGGAACCAGATCCTGTAAAAAACATACGTATAGATATTCCAATGTAATAATAAAGATTTTAACCAGTCCGTAAAAACACACGCATGTGATGTTCCAACAGAATAATAATAAAGATTTTAACCAGTCCTGTAAAACACACGCATGTGATGTTCAAATGTAATAATAATAAAGATTTTAACCAGTCCTGTAAAACACATGTATGTGATGTTCCAACGTAATAATAATAAAGAAATGTCACCAAGTATAGGGTAAACCACTTATACAAAAGTTATTCCAACAAAGATAATAAGCAATTGGAATAACAACGGTTCTCTTCTTCATGAATAAGAAAGAATAACACCCTTACATTTGGTAGGAGATTGAATACGCAAAGAAGATTGTAGTAACAAAATACTCTTCTTCTTTCTCTTTATTCTCTCTATACTTTCTCTCTATAGCTTGAATGAATTCGTGAAAAATAATGAAGCCCTAGGCCTCTATTTATAGAAGATTTCTAGCTTAGCACCGCCAGAAAAGTGGCTCGAAAGGCAAGTGGCTTGACGACCGGTTTGACGCTCAGTAATGTGAAACGACAAGTGGTTCGACTCTCTGTAAATGTAATTACTATTAACGAATAAATATACTATTCGAAGGTAAATACTATTCAAAGGTAAATTACTATTGATGAAGGTAATTACTATCGAAGGAAGGTAAATACTATTCACAAGGGTAATTACTATCGATGAAGGTAATTACTATCGATTTAAGGTAAATACTATTCACAAGGGTAATTACTATTGACGAAGGTAATTACTATCGACGAAGAGACTCTTAGATGATGACATATGAGCCCCCATAAAATAATCAAACTTACCACAAATCATTTTTTTTTCATCAACACATATTTAATCTTTCAACAATTATTAATCATTTATAACTTGTCGCCTCAATTATTGATTTAATACTATAACATATTATATGATGATAATTGTGACAATAATTGAATCAATAATATAAGAGATATGATGCAAAGAATTATCGTAGCAATAATCGAGCATAATGAAGGACTTCTCACGTAAGCATCGATCAATAATCAATACCGTAAGCTACTATGCAACTACGCCAGACATCGCATTTTACTTTTACCACCGTAGTTCAATGCTTTTAACTGAAACACCTCCGCCGTTATTTTTATAAAATATTTTGTCGCTTTCTCAATCCGACAATAATTTCATTGGGGGTCCACCAATGATTGAGCCATTGATTTAATATTCCCTAACAAAAGAATATTCCCCACCAAACGAATATTTTATAACAACTTGCATACTTTGCAAAATTTATAAATATTACCCACAACTATAACATTATATCAAATTTATTCCATAATATTCAAAATAATATTTATAGAAAAATTCATCTTTATTTATAAAAGCTGGGGTCTTACAACCTCCCCTTCTTATGAAATTTCGCCCTCGAAATTAGGGTACGTGACTGTGGTATGTCAAGAGGTAAGGATACCTTGATTTCATTTCGATTCTAACTCCCAAGTCATTTCCTCAACATCGTGGTTCCTCCACAAAACTTCGACTTGAGGTATAACCTCGAGCGTAGAATATGTTCCTTCTTATCCAAAATTTGAACAGAACCTCTTCATACGCCAAATCTTCCGCTATTTCATCCTGGCTCTAACTCAATAATATGGTTCGGTCTTTCACATATTTACGTAATATAGATATGTGAAAAACGTTATGAACACGAGACATATTTCAAGCAGAAAGCGAGTCTATAGCCACAGCCCCTACTCGATCGAGGATTAAAATGGACCGATGAATCGAGGATTAAGTTTTCCTCTCTTTCCAAATCTTGTAACTCCTTTCCATGGAGCAACTTTAACAACACATGATCTCCTATATCAATTCCACGCCCTTTCGATGAAGATCAAGATAACTCTTTTTGTCGATTTTGTGAGGTTTTTATACGTCATTTGATCGTTTGAATCTTTTCCGTAGTCATACGCATCAACTCTCGTCCCAACAACGCCGCTTCACCCACCTCATCCCAAAGATACCGAGAACGACACTTTCTTCCATACAATGCTTCAATGGAGCCATGCCAATACTTGCTTGATAATCGCTGTCAGAGGAAAACTCCACCAATGGTAAGAACTTGTCCCAACTCCCTCAAATCAAGGACACAGTAGTCTTAATAGATCTTCAAGAGTTTGAATAGTCCTCCCATCCGTCCGTCTGTCTCGAGGATGATATGCCGAGCTAAATCGTAAGTCCGCGCCATAGCTTTTTGCAAACCAACCCAAAATCGTGAAGTGAATCTTGGGTCTCGATCGTAAACTATGGATACCGCAGATACCATGCAATTTTACAATCTCGCTTATGTACATACGAGCAAGACGCTCAAGTGTATAAGTTTCTCAGATAGGTAAGAAATGAGCAGACTTGGTCAATCTATCAACAATGACCCAAATCGCATCAACGCCTTGAGAAACCTTAGAAGACCCAGAATCGAATCCATGGTAATGTGCTCCCACTTCCATTCCGAATTTCAAGTGGTTGCAATGGACCTTTTGGTACTTGATGCTCCGCTTTAACTCGCTGACAAGTTAGACACCTCGAGATAAACAAAGCTATCTCTCTCTCATATCGCTCCACCAAAATGTATGACGAATATCATGATACATTTTGGTACTCCTGTGATGGATTGCAAATGGTGTGTCAGGCGCCCCATCATGATATTATACTTTAAATCGTGGTCGTTAGAACACAAAGTCCGGAGTCGACTCAAGTATTCCTTCTTCATCGATTCTTGCTTCCCAAGATAGCACCTTCTTGCACTTTCTTCCTCATACGCATCGCCTCCGTGTCCGTAGCTTGAGCAGCCTTTAACTTTATCGATTAAAGTTCTGCTTCTACTCAGATACTCGCTTATCATCACATGCGTCCATGGAGTCTTTAACTCTATCTCCATCCTTTGCAAGTCACACAAAATGGGCTTTGTACGACAATATCGCACTCAGATTGCGCATACGATTTTTCTACTCAACGCGCCACCACCACGCTCGCTTTTCCGTGATGGTATTGATGGTATGATCATAATCTTTCAATAGCTTCAAGCCAACGCCGTTGTCGCATGTCGAGTTCCCTTTTGAGTGAAGAAATATTTGAGGCTTTTATGATCCGTAAAGATCTCCACTTTCTCCCCATACAAGTAATGCCTCCAAATTTTAAGTGTAGAAGATAATAAATGCCAACTCTAGATCACGAGTAGGATAATTCCTCTCATATTCTTTTGAGTTGTCACGAGGCATAGGCTATAACTTTTCCATGTTGCATAAGAACACATCCCAACCCTTTGCCCAAGATCATCAGAGATGACAAATCCTCCGAGCCGATGGTATTGTCGTAATCAGTCG
Organism: Panax quinquefolius; assembly: GCA_020205615.1. Lineage (NCBI taxonomy): Eukaryota > Viridiplantae > Streptophyta > Magnoliopsida > Apiales > Araliaceae > Panax > Panax quinquefolius. The sequence continues at coordinate 47,711,514 of CM035161.1, forward strand.
AAATAAGTCTCCTCTCGAAGTTCTTGAAAACTCTTCTCACATTCTTCGCCCCAACCGAATCTTTGTATCTTTCCGAGTCACCGAGTCAATGGAGTAGCGATTCGAGAAAATCCTTCCACGAATCTCCGATAATAACCAAATTAAACCGAGAAAGCTACGATTTTCTACATCGATTTAGGTTGTTCCTACTTTTGAATAGCTTCAATCTTCATTGGGTCAATGATATTCCACGACTTGATACCACGTGCCCAAGGAATGCTACTTCTTCAAGCCGTAACTCGCATTTCTTTAACTCGCATAAAGCTTATATTCACGGCTTTTGAGTGTCAAATTTCAAGTGTTGCTTTCATGATCTTCACAACTTTTGAATAAATAAGGATGTCATCAATAAAGACGACCACAAAGTGATCTAAATATTCCTCAATACTCTGGCTCATCATATCCATGAAGGCAAAGAGAGCATTAGTCAATCCAAAGGACATGACTAGAATTCATAATGCCCGCATCGAAGTTCTCGAAAGCCGCCTTTGGAATGTCACGGCTCTAATCTTCAATCGGTGATATCCTAACGAAGATCAATCTTTGAAAAGAATTTGCTCCTTGCAACCGGGTCAAACAGTCATCAATACGGGCAATGGATACCTATTTTGATGGTGACATGATTCAACTCCCGATAATCAATACAAAGTCGCATACTCCCATCTTTCTTCTTCACGAATAGAACAGAGCACCCCAAGGAGAAGTACTAGACGAATAAAGCCAATGTCTAACAATTCCTCGCAGTTGGGTCTTTAACTCCTCAAGTTCAATAGAGCCATTCGACATGGGGCTTTGAAATAGGTTTTGTACCGGTTCAAGCGTCGATACAAAATTCAATTTCACGCCTGGGGTAGGCCAGAAGTTCTTCTTCGGAATACGTCAGAAATTTATTAACAATAGAAATATCGCTTAAAATCGACGATTTTTTTTATTTAAATCAGGATATGAGCTAAGAAAGCTTCGACATCCGCTTTTCAATAAACGAATAGCTTTATGGCTTGAGATGACCGTGATTGATTTTAATGGTTTGGTCGCTTGAATTCGCATAATAGGTTGATTAGAATATATGAAAGCTAACAACCTTACGAAAAACAATCAATTTTTTGTATGATAAGTAGTTAACCAATCAATCCTCAGAATCACGCTAAATGCAAGTATTTTTAATGAAATAAGATCGACAGTAATGTGAGGGTACCGATTTGAACCAAAACAAGACTTATAAACAAAGGATGTAATGAAGGTTTCTCCCAACTGAGTTTCCACAGATAAGTCAAAGTCTAATTTCTCCTGAGTCAAATTTAATCGATGAGCGCAAGTAGAGAAATAAAAGAATGGGTAGAACCCCAGATCAAATAAAGTATAGACTTCATTAGAGTTTATGATAAGCTTACCCGTGATGACCTCATTCGGATTCCTCGCTTTTTGGGAGGTCACAACAAACGCCTCCTCAGACTACTGGCTTTTGAATTTTCCGACGGCTTTGGTGCTTCCATCCTAGCTGAATTTGTCTTCAGAAACGACAAAATCGAGCTAAGTGACCTTCTCTTTCCACAATTATAACATGCTTTGACTACATGACGCAGCTTGATCGATGTGTCCCTCTCCTCCGCATTTAAAGCATATATGATAGTGGTCTTTCTCCTTCCTTAACAACGGGTGTCAGGCCGACGCCTTTCCACCATCATTGAATCTCCGCTTTCAAAATGTCCATTCTTATTGTTTTGGCCTCGATTACCACCAAGTGGTTACCATATCCGCCCGCTGATTCCTCCACGCTTGTTGTCACCGCTTCATGACTACTCGCCGGTATTATAATTTTGCCACCGCTTCTTTTTAGTCAGGTAGACTCATTATCGCGCTCCACTAATCGAGCCCTATTTACAACATCTCAATACAAACACGCTTTATGAGAAATAAGATGTCGACGATTCCCGCTTCAAACCTCTTAAAAACATTCGCCCATTCTCTCTCTTCATTATCCACCAAGTGGGACGCAAACCGTGATAACTCCGCAAATTTTGCCTCGTATCATGACACCTGGCCATATTGTTTTGTTCCAACTTGATAAATTCCACCTCCTTCATGTATGCTAATACTTTCGTGAAAGTATTTGTCGCTGAATGCCTCCCCGAACACGCCCAAAATTAGGTATACATCACCCATCTCGAATCGCCACTTACATGGTATGTAATTTAAATACAACTTATTAACATAACTGCAGTGGTATAATACGACATAAACCGTGAGTTTAAATACAAATATCGCTCTACTAGATATTATACAAACTCAAAAAAAAGTCCTCATTACAATTATTATCACACTATTTCACGTATTAACTACGAGGACTACTAATGCTATCTTCGTGACCATCACTGCTTCCCGACTCGTCCCAAATATATATTCTCATTTCAAGAGAAATAAAGGAAAGAAAGGGTGAGCTCAACTAGCCCAAGAAGAAATATTACGACTAAGATAATGCGTAATAAATTATCAATAGTCTTCAACAATGTTAAACCGATAAAATACAATGTACAACCAGCTTTAATCAAGCAATGAATATGCAATCCATTAAAAGAGTCAAGTAGAAAATAAAGTCTACTATCTTTTAGGTTTTAAAAGGTTTTTCATCATCATTATATAATTTAGACTCACTTTTAATAAATATTCCACATCATCGAATCACCCCGCACTACTACCAAGGATATTCTTTAAGATCACCACCACAATTATTCATGCACTACTACGCCAAGAATATTTGTGTATTCATTAATGGTCATGATCATGCCAACAATCGGCCCATCAATGCACTACTACTAATCGAGGATTTTTATCACATCATTTGTAACATTACTACCATGATTACACCGGTAGTCTCTCGTCATAATCATACCAAGTCCATCTACGCACTACAAAAGCCACGTATGACTTTCAAAAAAATATAAAATACGAGGATGATGACAATGATATAAGAATTCAATAAAACAAGTTCAAGAATTATTTTATCCAGAATTATTAACGCCCAAATTATCAACACGATATCGCTTTTGTAGAGTAAAATTCAAGAATGATCAAGAATATTTTCATGAAAAGATATCGATGAAACGCAAATATCAAGGATATTCCACTAATTTCATGGAGTATAGTAAGTCAAAGTTTTAACCAACCGGGTATAATAAAGAATGGAATAACAAAAGAAATCACCATGCACGCGATAGATCAAGATGCATAAAAGTTATTCCAATGTAATAATAAATAACTAACCAGTGTCGTGAAATTCACACCGATGTGATGTTCCAATGTAATAATAAAGATGGAACCAGATCCTGTAAAAAACACACGATAGATATTCCAATAATAATAAAAAGATTTTAACCAGTCCTGTAAAAACACATGCATGTGATGTTCCAATAATAATAAAGATTTTAACCAGTCCTGTAAAAACACACGATGTGATGTTCCAATGTAATAATAATAAAGATTTTAACCAGTCCTGTAAAACACACATGCATGTGATGTTCCAATGTAATAATAGAAGAATGTCACCAAGTATAGGTAAACCACTTATACAAAAGTTATTCCAATGTAATAATAAGCAATGGAATAACAACAGCTTCTTCTCATGAATAAGAAAGAATAACACCCTTACATTTGGTAGAGATCAATATCGCAGCAGCAGTAAGAATAAAATACTCTTCTTCTTTCTCTCTTATTCTCTCTATACTTTCTCTCTATAGCTCAATGAATTCGTGAAAATAATGAAGCCCTAGGCCTCTATTTATAGAAGATTTCTAGCTTAAGACCGCCGCCAGTGAAAAGGCAAGTGGCTCGACGACCGGATGTCGAAAAGTGGTTCGACGCTCAGAATGTGAAACGACAAGTGGTTCGACGCTCAGAAATGTGAAACGACAAGTGGTTCGACGTCCGTAAAGGTAATTACTATTAACGGTTGGTAAATACTATCGAAATACTATTCACAAGGGTAAATACTATTCACAAGGGTAATTACTATCGACGAAGGTAATTACTATCGACGAAGGTAATACTATTCACAAGGTAATTACTATCGACGAAGGTAATTACTATCGACGAATTATTACTATTACTATTCACAAGGGTAATTACTATCGACGAAGGTAATTACTATCGACGAAGAGACTCTTATGATGACATACGAGCCCCCATAAAATAATCAAACTTACCACAAATCATTTTTTTTTTTTTTTCATCAACACATATTTAATCTTTCAACAATTATTAATCATTTATAACTTGTCGCCTCAATTATCGATTTAATACTATAACATATTATACGTATGATAATCGCGACAATAATCAATCAATAATATAAGAGATATGATGCAAAGAATTATCAGAGTAATAATCGAGCATATATGAAGTGACTTCACGTAAAGATCAATAATCAATACCGCATGCTACTACGCAACTACGCCAGACATCGCATTTTTACCACCGGTAGTTCAACAGCTTTAATTAGAATACCTCCGCCAAGTTATTTTTATAAAATATTTTTTTGTCGCTTTCAATCCGACAATAATTTCGCTCAGGGGTCCACCAATGATTGAGCCATCAGATTTAATATTCCCTAACAAAAAGATATATTCCCCACCAAACGAATATTTTATAACAACTCAGCATACTTTTTGCAAAATTTATAAATATTACCCACAACTATAACATTATATCAAATTTATTCCATAATATTCAAAAATAATATTTATAGAAAAATTCATCTTTATTTATAAAAGCTCGGGTCTTACAACCTCCCTTCTTATGAAATTTCGCCTCTCGAAATTAGTGGTACGACTGGTATGTCAAGAGGTAAGGATACCTTGATTTCATTTCAGATTCTAACTCCCAAGTCATTTCCTCAACATCGTGGTTCCTCCACAAAACTTCGACTTGAGGTATAACCTCGAGCGTAGAATATGTTCCTTCTTATCCAAAATTTGAAACAGAACCTCTTCATACGCCAAATCTTCCGCTATTTCGTCCTGGCTTCTAACTCAATAATATGGTTCGGTCTTTCACATATTTACGTAATATGGATATGTGAAAAACGCTATGAACACGAGACATATTTCAAGCAGAAAAGTTTAGTCTATAGCCACGCTCCTACTCGATCGAGGATTAAAATGGACCGATGAATCGAGGATTAAGTTTTCCTCTCTTCCAAATCTTGTAACTCCTTTCCATGGAGCAACTCTTAACAACACACGATCTCCTATATCAATTCCACGCCCTTTCGATGAAGATCAAGATAACTCTTTTGTCGATTTTGTGAGGTTTTTATACGCTGTTTGATCGCTTCAATCTTTTCCGTAGTCATACGCATCAACTCCGGCCCCAACAACGCTGCTTCACCCACCTCATCCCAAAGATACCGAGAACGACACTTTCTTCCATACAACGCTCGAATGGAGCCATGCCAATACTTGCTTTGATAACCGCTTGTTGTAGGAAAACTCCACCAATGGTAAGAACTTGTCCCAACTCCCTCAAATCAAGGACACAGTAGTCTTAATAGATCTTCAAGAGTTTGAATAGTCCTCTCCGATCGTCCGTCCGTCTCGAGGATGATATGCCGAAGCTAAATCGTAAGTCCGCGCTCATAGCTTTTTGCAAACTAACCCAAAATCGTGAAGTGAATCTTCGGTCTCGATCGTAAACTATGGATACCGCAGATACCATGCAGCTTTACAATCTCGCTTGCTGTGTACATACGAGCAAGACGCTCAAGTGTATAAGTTTCAGATTTGGTAAGAAAAATGAGCAGATTGGTCAATCTATCAACAATGACCCAAATCGCATCAACGCCTTGAGAAACCTTAGAAGACCCCAGAATCGAAATCCATGGTAATGTGCTCCCACTTCCATTCGAATTTCAAGTGGTTGCAATGGACCTTTTGGTACTTGATGCTCCGCTTAACTCGCTGACAAGTTAGACACCTCGAGATAAACAAATGCTATCTCTCTCTTCATATTGCTTCCACCAAAATGTATTTACGAATATCACGATACATTTTGGTACTCCTGTGATGGATTGCAAATGGTGTGTCAGGCGCCCATCATCATGATATTATACTTTAAATCGTGGTCGTTAGAACACAAAGTCCGGAGTCGACTCAAGTATTCCTTCTTCATCGATTCTTGCTTCCTAAGATAAGACCTTCTCAGACTTTCTTCCTCATACGATCACCTCCGTGTCCAGAAGCTTGAGCAGCCTTTAACTTTATCGATTAAAGTTTGCTCTACTCAGATACTCGCTATCATCACACGCGCCCCCTCGAGTCTTTAACTCTATCTCCATCCTTTGCAAGTCACACAAAATGGGCTCATACGACAATATCGCACTCAGATTTCAGCATATGATTTTCTACTCAATGCGCCACCACCACGCTCGCTTTTCCAGATGGTATCGATGGTACGATCATAATCTTTCAATAGCTCAAGCCAACGCCGTTGTCGCATGTCGAGTTCCTTTTGAGTGAAGAAATATTTGAGGCTTTTACGATCCGTAAAGATCTCCACTTTCTCCCCATACAAGTAATGCCTCCAAATTTTAAGTGTAAAGATAATAAATGCTAACTCTAGATCACGAGTAGGATAATTCCTCTCATATTCTTTCGAGTCAGTCATGAGGCATAGGCTATAACTTTTCCATGTCGCATAAGAACACATCCCAACCTTTGCCTCAAGATCATCAGAGATGACAAATCCTCCGAGCCGATGGTATCACGTAACAAAATAAATAAGTCTCCTCGAAGTTCTTGAAAACTCTTCTCACATTCTTCGCCCAACCGAACTTTCAGATCTTTCGAGTCACCGAAATAATGGAGTAGCGATTCGAGAAAATCCTTCCACGAATCTCCGATAATAACCAAATTAAACCGAGAAAGCTACGATTTCTATTATCGATTTAGGTTGTTCCCACCAATAGCTTCAATCTTTGGCTGGTCAATGATATTCCACGACTTGATACCACGCGCCCAAGGAATGCTACTTCTTCAAGCCGTAACTCGTGATTTCTTCAACTCGCATAAAGCTTATATTCACGGCTTTTGGAGTGTCACCTCAAGTGTTGCTTTCATGATCTTCACTACTTTTGAATAAATAAGGATGTCATCAATAAAGACGACCACAAAGTGATCTAAATATTCCTCAATACTTGGCTCATCATATCCATGAAGGCAAAGAGGAGCATTAGTCAATCCAAAGGACACGACTAGAATTCATAATGCCCGCATCGAGTTCTCGAAAGCCGCCTTTTGAATGTCACGGCTTCTAATCTTCAATCGGTGATATCCTAACGAAGATCAATCTTTGAAAAGAATTTGCTCTTGCAATCGGGTCAAACAGTCATCAATACGCGGCAATGGATACCTATTTTTGATGGTGACATGATTCAACTCCCGATAATCAATACAAAGTCGATACTCCCATCTTTCTTCTTCACGAATGTAATGTGAGCACCCCAAGGAGAAGTACTAGACTAATAAAGCCAATGTCTAACAATTCCTCGCAGCTGGGTCTTTAACTCCTCAAGTTCAATAGAGCTATTCGACATGGGGCTTTGAAATAGGTTTTGTACCGTTTCAAGGTCGATACAAAATTCAATTTCACGCCTGGGGTAGGCCAGAAGTTCTTCTGGAATACGCCAGAAATTTATTAACAATAGAATATCGCTTAAAACCGACGATTTTTTATTTAAATCAGATACGAGCTAAGAAAGCTTGACATCCGCTTTTCAATAAACGAATAGCTTTATGGCTTGAGATTTACCGTGATTGATTTTAATGGTTTGGTCGTTTGAATTCGCATAATAGGTCGATTAGAATATGAAAGCTAACAACCTTACGAAAACAATCAATTTTTGTATGATAAGTAGTTAACCAATCAATCCCTTGTAATCACGCCAAATGCAAGTATTTTTAATGAAATAAGATCGACAGTAATGTGAGGGTACCGATTTGAACCAAACAAGACTTATAAACAAAGGGATGTAATGAAGGTTTCTCCCAACTGAGTTTCCACAGATAAGTCAAAGTCTAATTTCTCCTGAGTCAAATTTAATCGATGAGCGCAAGTAGAGAAATAAAAGAATGGGTAGAACCCCAGATCAAATAAAGTATAGACTTCATTAGAGTTTATGATAAGCTTACCCGTGATGACCTCATTCGGATTCTCGCTTTTTCGGGAGGTCACAACAAACGCCTCCTCAGACTACCGGCTTTGAATTTTCCGACGGCCTTTGTGTGCTTCCATCCTAGCCGAATTTGTTTTCTTCTGAACGACAAAATCGAGCTAAGTGACCTTCTCTTCCACAATTATAACACGCTTTGACTACATTTATGCACGCAGCTGATCGATGTGTCCTCTCCTCCGCATTTGAAGCATACGATAGTGGTCTTTCTCCTTCCTTAACAACGGGTGCCAGTGTCGACGCTTTTCCATCATCATTGATCTCCTTTTCTTGAAATGTCCATTCTTATTGTTTTGGCCCCGATTACCACCGGGTGGTTACCATATCCGCCCGCTGATTCCTCCACGCTTGTTGTCACCGCCAATGACTACTCTCGCCGGTATTATAATTTTGCCACCGCTTCTTTTTAGTCAGGGCTGACTCATTATCGCTGCTCCACTAATCGAGCCCTATTTACAACATCCTAATACAAACACGCTTTATGAGAAATAAGATGTCGACGATTCCCGCTTCAAACCTCTTAAAAACATTCGCGCCATTCTCTCTCATTATCCACCAAGTGGGACGAAACCGTGATAACTCCGCAAATTTTGCCTCGATCATGACACTGGCCATATTGTTTTGTTCCAACTTGATAAACTCCACCTCCTTCATGTGGCGTAATACTTTCAGAAAGTATTTGTCGCTGAATGTACCCCCGAACTTCTCCCAAGATATCTTCAAGACAAAGAAGTCGAGTACGCTTTTACCGATTCCCACCAAGAATCCGCCTCCGCAAGAACATAAAGGCTAAGTAGGGAACCTTTGCTCCTGAGCATCCCAAGACATCAAATATCTTGTAACTCATTTATCCATGCTTCCGCCGTAAGTGGTTTTGCTCTCCTTAAACTCCGGTGGTCCCAGCCTCCTTAAATTGTTTAATGCCGACCGCCGAGAGTTTTCCGTGTTTCCACCCCACGCTTTGGATGTGAGTCGCCTCGCCGTCATTGCCAGATAAATCAGATAAAGCCTCCTAACATTCGATCATTCATCATTTGGTCAAGGTTGTTGTTTGTATGAGGATTGTCGCCTCGATGCACATTATTATATCCTCGATTATCGATATGCAGAATCAACGATCGTCAAGGCCCCATCATATTCTCAACATTCTCGATGTCATTTTTCAGACATCGCCACAAAACAAAAGGTTAATCGACATGTAACAAATTATCCCTATCTTCCCACCAACCAATAAAATAAAGACATAAACTTAGTAGGTCATACTAACAAGGTATTCGACGCCCCAAAATTAGGTATACATCACCCATCTTGGGTCGCCACTTACATGGTATGTAATTTAAATACAACTTATTAACATAACTGCTGTACAATACGACATATAAACCGTGAGTTTAAATACAAATATCGCCTACTAGATATTATACAAACTCAAACAAAAAGTCCTCATTATAATTATTATCACACTATTTTTCTGTATTAAAGAGAGGACTACTAATGCTATCTTCGTGACCATCACTGCTTCCCCGACTCGTCCCAAATTATATTATCATTTCAAGAGAATAAAGAAAGAAAGGGTGAGCTCAACTAGCCCAAGAAGAAATATTACGACTAAGATAATGCGTAATAAATTATCAATAGTCTTCAACAATGTTAAACCGATAAAATACAATAGATAACCAGCTTTAATCATAAATGAATAATATGCAATCCATTAAAAGAGTCAAGTAGAAAATAAAGTCTACTATCTTTTAGGTTTTAAAAGGTTTTTCATCATCATATATAAATTTAGACTCACTTTTAATAAATATTCCACATCATCGAATCACCCCGCACTACTACTACCAAGGATATTCTTTAAGATCACGACCACAATTATTCACGCACTACGCCCAAGAATATTTGTGGTATTCATTAATGGTCATGATCATGCCAACAATCGGCCATCAATGCACTACTACCAATCGAGGATTTTTTTTATCACATCATTTGTAATATTACTACCATGATTACAATCGGTCATAGTCTCTCGTCATAATCATACCAAGTCCATCTACGCACTACAAAAGCCATGATTTTCTTTCAAAAAATATAAATACGAGGATGATGACAATGATATAAGAATTCAATAAAACAAGTTCAAGAATTATTTTATCCAGAATTATTAACGCCCAAATTATCAACACGATATCGCTTTTAGAGTAGTAAAATTCAAGAATGATCGTAAGAATATTTCATGAAAAGATATCGATGAAACGCAAATATCAAGGATATTCTACTAATTTCATGGAGTATAAGTCAAAGTTTTAACCAACCGGGTATAATAAAGAATGGAATAACAAAAGAAATCACCACGCACGCGATAATCGCAGATGCATGTGTTATTCCAATGTAATAAATAAATAACTAACCAGTCGTGAAATTCACAATCCGGCATGTGATGTTCCAATGTAATAATAAAGATGGAACTGCATCCTGTAAAACACACGATAGATATTCCAATGTAATAATAAAGATTTTAACCAGTCCTGTAAAACACATGCATGTGATGTTCCAAATGTAATAATAAAGATTTTAACCAGTCCTGTAAAACACACGCATGTGATGTTCCAATGTATAATAAAGATTTAACCAGTCCCAATGAAATAATATAATAATAAAAACCAGTCCAGTCCCGTAAACACACGCATGTGATGTTCCAATGTAATAATAAGAAGAATGTCACCAAGTATAGGTAAACCACTTATACAAAAGTATTCCAATGTAATAATAAGCAATGGAATAACAATGCTTTCTTCATTAATAAGAAAGAATAACACCCCTTACATTTGGTAGAGATTGAATACATCGCAAAGAAGCAGTAAGAATAAAAATACTCTTCTTCTTTCTCTTATTCTCTCTATACTTTCTCTCTATAGCTCAATGAATTCGTGAAAAATAAATGAAGCCCTAGCCCTCTATTTATAGAAGATTTCTAGCTTAAGACCGCCGCCGTGAAAAAGTGGCTCGAAGACTCGGACGCTCGTGAATGAAAAGAAAGTGGTTCGACGCCCAATGTGAAACGACAAGTGGTTCGACGCCGTGAATGTATTAACAAACGAATTACGTGGTTCGATTACTATTAACGTAAAGGTAATTACTATTAACGAAGGTAAATATCGATCAAGGTAATTACTATATCGACGAAGGTAATTACTATCGACGAAGGTAAATACTATTCACAAGGGTAATTACTATCGACGGTAATTACTATCGATCGAAGGTAAATACTATTCACAAGGGTAATTACTATCGACGAAGGTAATTACTATCGACGAAGAGACTTTAGATGATGACTTTTATATGATGACATATAAGCCCCCCCATAAAATAATCAAACTTACCACAAATCATTTTTTTTTCAAACACATATTTAATCTTTCAACAATTATTAATCATTTATAACTTGTCGCCTCAATTATCGATTTAATACTATAACATATTATACGATGATACCGCGACAATAATCAATCAATAATATAAGAGATATGATGCAAAGAATTATCGTAGTAATAATCGAGCATAAATGAAAGACTTCTCACGTAAGATCAATAATCAATACCGCAGCTACTACGCAACCACGCCAGACATCGCATTTTTTTACCACCGGTAGTTCAACAGCTTTTAATTCAGAATACCTCCGCCGTTATTTTTATAAAATATTTTTGTCGCTTTCAATCCGACAATAATTCTCAGGGGGTCCACCAATGATTGAGCTATCAGATTTAATATTCCCTAACAAAAAGAATATTCCCCACCAAACGAATATTTTATAACAACTTCAGATACTTTGCAAAATTTATAAATATTACCCACAACTATAATATTATATCAAATTTATTCCATAATATTCAAAAATAATATTTATAGAAAAATTCATCTTTATTTATAAAAGTCGGGGTCTTACAACCTCCCTTCTTATGAAATTTCGCCTCAAATTAGGGTACGACTGGTATGTCGTCAAGAGGTAAGGATACCTTGATTTCATTTCGCATTCTAACTCCCAAGTCATTTCTCAACATCGTGGTTCCTCCACAAAACTTCGACTTCGAGGTATAACCTCGAGCGTAGAATATGTTCTTTCTTATCCAAAATTTGAACAGAACCTCTTCATACGCCAAATCTTCCGCTATTTCGTCCTGCTTCTAACTCAATAATATGGTTCGGTCTTTCACATATTTACGTAATATAGATATGTGAAAAACGCGCTGAAACACGAGACATATTTCAAGCAGAAAGTCGAGTCTATAGCCACGCTCCTACTCGATCGAGGATTAAAATGGACCGATGAATCGAGGATTAAGTTTTCCTCTCTTTCCAAATCTTGTAACTCCTTTCCATGGAGCAACTTTAACAACACACGATCTCCTATATCGAATTCCACGCCCTTTCGATGAAGATCAAGATAACTCTTTTGTCGATTTTGTGAGGTTTTTATACGCTGTTTGATCGTTTCAATCTTTTCCGTAGTCATACGCATCAACTCCCGGCCCCAACAACGCTGCTTCACCCACCTCATCCCAAAGATACCGAGAACGACACTTTCTTCCATACAACGCTCGAATGGAGCCATGCCAATACTTGCTTGATAACCGCTGTCAGAGGAAAACTCCACCAATGGTAAGAACTTGTCCCAACTCCCTCAAATCAAGGACACAGTAGTCTTAATAGATCTTCAAGAGTTTGAATAGTCCTCTCCGATCGTCCGTCTGTCTCGAGGATGATATGCCGAAGCTAAATCGTAAGTCCGCGCTCATAGCTTTTTTGCAAACTAACCCAAAATCGTGAAGTGAATCTTCGGTCTCGATCGTAAACTATGGATACCGCAGATACCATGCAGCCTTTACAATCTCGCTTATGTACATACGAAAGCAAGACGCGCTCAAGTGTATAAGTTTCTCGATTTGTAAAGAAATGAGCGCAGACTTGGTCAATCTATCAACAATGACCCAAATCGCATCAACGCCTTTGAGAAACCTTAGAAGACCCAGAATCGAAATCCATGGTAATGTGCTCCCACTTCCATTCTCGAATTTCAAGTGGTTGCAATGGACCTTTTGGTACTTGATGCTCCGCTTAACTCGCTGACAAGTTAGACACCTCGAGATAAACAAATACTATCTCTCTTTCATATCGCTTCCACCAAAATGTACGACTTAATATCATGATACATTTTGGTACTCCTGTGATGGATCGCAAATGGTGTGTCAGCGCCCCCATCATGATATTATACTTTAAATCGTGGTCGTTAGAACACAAAGTCCGGAGTCGACTCAAGTATTCCTTCTTCATCGATTCTCGCTTCCTAGATAAGACCTTCTCAGACTTTCTTCCTCATACGATCGCCTCCCCAGTCCGAAGCTCGAGCAAATTTTAACTTTATCGATTAAAGTTTGCTCTACTCAGATACTCGCTATCATCACACGCGCCCCTCGAGTCTTTAACTCTATCTCCATCCTTTGCAAGTCACACAAAATGGGCTCATACGACAATATCGCACTCAGATTGCATATGATTTTCTACTCAATGCGCCACCACCACGCTCGCTTTTCCAGATGGTATCGATGGTACGATCATAATCTTTCAATAGCTCAAGCCAACGCCGTTGTCGCATGTCGAGTTCCTTTTGAGTGAAGAAATATTTGAGGCTTTTACGATCCGTAAAGATCTCCACTTTCTCCCCATACAAGTAATGCCTCCAAATTTTAAGCAAGAAGATAATAAATGCTAACTCTAGATCATCAGTAGTAGATAATTCCTCTCATATTCTTTCGAGTCAGTCATGAGGCATAGCTATAACTTTTCCATGTCAGCATAAGAACACATCCCAACCTTTTGCCCAAGCATCATCAGATGACAAATCCTCCGAGCCGATGGTATCACGTAACAAAATAAATAAGTCTCCTCTCGAGTTCTTGAAAACTCTTCTCACATTCTTCGCCCAACCGAACTCAGATCTTTCCGAGTCACCGAAATCATCGGAATAGCGATTCGAGAAAATCCTTCCACGAATCTCCGATAATAACCAAATTTAAACCGAGAAAGCTACGATTTCTATTATCGATTTAGGTTGTTCCCAAATTTTCAATAGCTTCAATCTTTGCCGGGTCAATGATATTCCACGACTTGATACCACGCGCCCAAGGAATGCTACTTCTTCAAGCCGTAACTCGTGATTTCTTCAACTCGCATAAAGCTTATATTCACGGCTTTTGAGTGTCACCCTCAAGTGTTGCTTTCATGATCTTCACTACTTTTGAATAAATAAGGATGTCATCAATAAAGACGACCACAAAGTGATCTAAATATTCCTCAATACTCTGCTCATCATATCCACGAAGGCAAAGTAGAGCATTAGTCAATCCAAAGGATACGACTAGAATTCATAATGCCCGCATCGAGTTCCGAAAGCCGCCTTTGGAATGTCACGGCTTCTAATCTTCAATCGGTGATATCCTAACGAAGATCAATCTTTGAAAAGAATTTGCTCTCAGAATCGGGTCAAACAGTCATCAATACGCGGGTAATGGATACCTATTTTTGATGGTGACATGATTCAACTCCCGATAATCAATACAAAGTCGATACTCCCATCTTTCTTCTTCACGAATCGTAATGAGCACCCCAAGGAGAAGTACTAGACTCTAATAAAGCCAATGTCTAACAATTCCTCGCAGCTGGGTCTTTAACTCCTCAAGTTCAATAGAGCTATTCGACATGGGCTTTGAAATAGGTTTTGTACGTGTTCAAGGTCGATACAAAATTCAATTTCACGCCTGGGGTAGGCCAGAAGTTCTTCTTCTGGAATACGCCAGAAATTTATTAACAATAGAAATATCGCTTAAAACCGACGATTTTTATTTAAATCAGCGATACGAAGCTAAGAAAGCTTGACATCCGCTTTTCAATAAACGAATAGCTTTTATGGCTTGAGATTTACCGTGATTGATTTTAATGGTTTGGTCGTTTGAATTCGCATAATAGGTCGATTAGGAATATGAAAGCTAACAACCTTACGAAAACAATCAATTTTTGTATGATAAGTAGTTAACCAATCAATCCCTTGTAATCACGCCAAATGCAAGTATTTTTAATGAAATAAGATCGACAGTAATGTGAGGGTACCGATTTGAACCAAACAAGACTTATAAACAAAGGATGTAATGAAGGTTTCTCCCAACTGAGTTTCCACAGATAAGTCAAAGTCTAATTTCTCCTGAGTCAAATTTAATCGATGAGCGCAAGTAGAGAAATAAAAGAATGGGTAGAACCCCAGATCAAATAAAGTATGATTTCATTGTAGTTTATGATAAGCTTACCCGTGATGACCTCATTCGATTCTCGCTTTTTTTTTGGGAGGTCACAACAAACGCCTCCTCAGACTACCGGCTTTTGAATTTTCCGACGGCCTTTGGTGCTCCATCCTAGTCAATTTGTCTTCTCTAAAACGACAAAATCGAGCTAAGTTGACCTTCTCTTCCACAATTATAACACGCTTTGACTCGCATTTACGCAGCTTGATCGATGTGTCCTCTCCTCCGCATTTGAAGCATACGATAGTGGTCTTTCTCCTTCCTTAACAACGGGTGCCGGTGCGACGCCTTTCCATCATCATTGAATCTCCTTTTCTTGAAATGTCCATTCTTATTGTTTTGGCCCCGACACCACCGGCGGGTTACCATATCCGCCCGCTGATTCCTCCACGCTTGTTGTCACCGCTCGACGACTACTCTCACCGGTATTATAATTTTGCCGCACCGCTTCTTTTTTTAGTCATACTGACTCATTATCGCTACCCACTAATCGAGCCCTATTTACAACATCCTAATACAAACACGCTTTACGAGAAATAAGATGTCGACGATTCTCCGCTTCAAACCTCTTAAAACATTCGCCATTCTTCTCTTCATTATCCCACCAAGTGGGACGAAACCGTGATAACTCCGCAAATTTTGCCTCAGATCATGACACTTTGGCCATATTGTTTTGTTCCAACTTGATAAACTCCACCTCCTTCATGTGGCGTAATACTTTCAGAAAGTATTTGTCGCTGAATGCCTCCCGAACTTCTCCCAAGATATCTTCAAGACAAAGAAGTCGAGTACGCTTTTACCGATTCCCACCAAGAATCCGCCTCCGCAAGCAACAACATAAAGGCGCAAAAGTGGAACCTTTTGCTCTCCTGAGCATCCCAAGACATCAAATATCTTGTAATCTGCTTTATCCATGCTTCCGCCGTAAGTGGTTTTGCTTCCCTTAAACTCCGGTGGTCCCAGCCTCTTAAATTGTTTAATGCAAGGACCGCCGAGTTTTCCGTGTTTCCACCCCACGCTTTTGATGTGAGTCGCTTCTCGCCATTGCCGTTGATAAATCGCATAAAGCCTCCGAACATTCGATCATTCATCATTTGGTCAAGTTGTTGTTGTTTGTATGAGGATCGTCGCCTCGATGCATATTACATTATCCTCGATTATCGATATGTGCAGTGAATCAACGATCGTCAAGGCCCATCATATTCTCAACATTCTCGATGTCATTTTCAGACATCGCCACAAAACAAAAGGTTAATCGACATGTAACAAATTATCCTATCTTCCCACCAACCAATAAAATAAAGACATAAACTTAGTAGTCATACTAATAAGGTATTCCCCGCCTCCCCCCTAGTACTATTCTCACATCTTAGCCAGTGATCATATCCCTAAGCTCGATATTAACCGCGACGCCCCAAAATTAGGTATACATCACCCATCTCGGGTCGCCACTTACATGGTATGTAATTTAAATACAACTTATTAACATAACTGCTGTGGTACAATACGACATATAAATCGTGAGTTTAAATACAAATATCGCTTACTAGATATTATACAAACTCAAACAAAAGTCCTCATTACAATTATTATCACACTATTTTACGTAATAAAAAGAGGACTACTAATGCTATCTTCGTGACCATCACTGCTTCCCGACTCGTCCCCAAATTATATTCTCATTTCCTCAAGAGAATAAAGGAAAGAAAGGGTGAGCTCAACTAGCCCAAGAAGAAATATTACGACTAAGATAATGCGTAATAAATTATCAATAGTCTTCAACAATGTTAAACCGATAAAATACAATAGACAAACCAGCTTTAATCAAGCAATGAATATGCAATCCATTAAAAGAGTCAAGTAGAAAATAAAGTCTACTATCTTTTAGGTTTTAAAAGGTTTTTCATCATCATCATATATAGCCGAGACTCACTTTTAATAAATATTCCACATCATCGAATCACCCCTCGCACTACTACCCAAGGATATTCTTTAAGATCACGACCACAATTATTCACGCACTACGCCCAAGAATATTTTTGTATTCATTAATGGTCATGATCATGCCAACAATCGCCCATCAATGCACTACTACCATCGAGGATTTTTATCACATCATTTGTAACATTACTACCATGATTACACCGGGTAGTCTCTCGTCATAATCATACCAAGTCCATCTACGCACTACAAAAGCACGTATTTACTTTTTTTAAAAATATAAATACGAGGATGATGACAATGATATAAGAATTCAATAAAACAAGTTCAAGAATTATTTTATCCAGAATTATTAACGCCCAAATTATCAACACGATATCGCTTTTGTAGAGTAAAATTCAAGAATGATCGTAAGAATATTTCCATGAAAAGATATCGATGAAACGCAAATATCAAGGATATTCTACTAATTTCATGGAGTATAAAGTCAAAGTTTTAACCAACCGGGTATAATAAAGAATGGAATAACAAAAGAAATCACCACGCATGCGATAATCAAGATGCATGTGTTATTCCAATGTAATAATAAATAATCTAACTGTGTCGTGAAATTCACACCGGCTGTGATGTTCCAATGTAATAATAAAGATGGAACTGCATCCTGTAAAACACACGATAGATATTCCAATGTATAATAAAGATTTTAACCAGTCCGTAAAAACACACGCATGTGATGTTCCAATGTAATAATAAAGATTTTAACCAGTCCTGTAAAACACACGCATGTGATGTTCCAATGTAATAATAATAAAGATTTTAACCAGTCCTGTAAAACACACGCATGTGATGTTCCAATGTAATGTAAAAACACATGTATGTGATGTTCCAATGTAATAATAAAGAATGTCACCAAGATAGGTAAACCACTTATATACAAAGTTATTCCAATGTAATAATAAGCAATGGAATAACAATGCTTTCTTCATGAATAAGAAAGAATAACACCCCTTACATTTGGTAGAGATCAATATCGCAGCAGCAGTAAGAATAAAATACTCTTCTTCTTTCTCTTATTCTCTCTATACTTTCTCTCTCTATAGCTCAATGAATTCGTGAAAATAATGAAGCCCTAGCCCTCTATTTATAGAAGATTTCTAGCTTAAAGACCGCCGTGTGAAAAGGCAAGTGGCTCGACGATCGACGATGATGTGAAAAGAAAAGTGGTTCGACGCGTCAGAATGTGAAACGACAAGTGGTTCGACGCCGTGAATGTGAAACGACAAGTGGTTCGACGTCCGAAAGGTAAAGGTACTATTAACGGTTATAAATACTATCGACGGTTGTAAATACTATTATTCAAGAAGGTAATTACTATCGACGAAGGTAATTACTATCGACAAGGGTAATTACTATCGACGGTGGTAATTACTATCGACGAAGGTAATTACTATCGACGAAGGTAAATACTATTCACAAGGGTAATTACTATCGAGAAGGTAATTACTATCGACGAAGAGACTCTTAGATGATGACATACGAGCCCCCATAAAATAATCAAACTTACCACAAATCATTTTTTTTTTTCATCAACACATATTTAATCTTTCAACAATTATTAATCATTTATAACTTGTCGCCTCAATTATCGATTTAATACTATAACATATTATACGATATGATACCGCGACAATAATCAAATCAATAATATAAGAGATATGATGCAAAGAATTATCGTAGAAGAATAATCGAATATAATGAAAGTGACTTCTCACGTAAGATCAATAATCAATACCGCAGCGCTACTACGCAACCACGCCAGACATCGCATTTTTTACACCGGGTAGTTCAACAGCTTTTAATTCAGAATACCTCCGCCGTTATTTTTATAAAATATTTTTGTCGCTTTCAAATCCAATAATTTCATTGTGGGGTCCACCAATGATTGAGCCATCAGTATTTAATATTCCCTAACAAAAAGAATATTCCCCACCAAACGTAATATTTTATAACAACTTGCATACTTTTTATAAAATTTATAAATATTACCCATCTATAACATTATATCAAATTTATTCCATAATATTCAAAAAATAATATTTATAGAAAAATTCATCTTTATTTAAAATTGTTAACCAATAAGGAGAAGCTCATTTCATCAATGGCAAGGCTAGAATTGGAAATCAAATTTCCAAAAGAATCTAACGAAAGATTGTATCACATGGAAGCTAGTCCAACTTTGGTGGACAAGGTGAAGAACGCTCAATTATAGGATGAAGAATGCAGAAAAATAAAAGGAGGTGTGGTCGAGGGTAAAGAGGTAAAGTATAAGCTTGATACTGAGGGAATGCTAAGATTCGAGGGACGAATTTGGGTTCCAGCAGTACAGGATATTAAAGAAGAAATCTTGACAGAAGCTCATAGCTCAAGATATTCGATTCATCCGGGAAGTACAAAGATGTATTAAGATTTGCGACGACACTTCTGGTGGCCAAATATGAAAAAAGACGTTGCAGAATGCATTACAAAGTGTTTGACATGTCAGAGAATGAAGGCAGAAAATCAAAGGTCAATCGGATTACTTCAACCGTTGGAAATACCGGAATGGAAATAGGAGCATATCACAATGGATTTTGTGGTAGGTCTTCCAACAACTCAGAAAGGATACGATGCGATATGGGTGATAGTGGATAGATTAACAAAATCAACACACTTTTTTCCAATTAAGATTAGATTTAATCTTGATCAGCTGGCAAAACTATATGTCAAAGAGATCGTGTCAAGACATGGAGTTCTAGTGTCAATAGTATCAGATAGAGATCCGAGGTTCACATCAAACTTCTGGAAGAAACTATAAGAATGCATGGGAACACAATTGAAGATGAGTACGGCATATCATCCGCAAACAGATGGTCAAAGCGAACGAACAATCCAGACGTTAGAGGATATGCTTAGAGCGTGCATCATGGATTTCAAAGGAAATTGGGATGATCATCTACCGTAGGTAGAATTTGCATACAACAACAGCTATCACGCAAGCATTGGCATGTCGCCATACGAGGCGTTATACGACAGAAAATGCAGAACTCCACTATGCTGGGATGAAATTGGTGAACGTCAACTATTAGGACCAGAACTGGTACAGTAGATCACTGATGTTATCAAACTCATTAAAGCAAGATTGGTAGCTGCTCAAGATAGACAGAAGAAGTATGTTAATCAACACAGGCAGAATCACGAATTTGAAGTAGGAAATTTTGTTTTCCTGAAAGTTTCTCCTTGGAAGGGGAAAATTCATTTTGGCAAGAAGGAAAGCTAAGCCCAAGGTTTATTGGACCTTTTGAGATACTACGAAGAGTGGGAGAAGTAGCTTATGAGGTAGCTTTACCTCCAGAGTTGGAACATGTTCACAATGTATTTCATGTGTCGATGTTGCGACCGTATAAACTCGATCATAAACATGTAATCGAGTATGAACCATTACAGTTCAGTAAAGATTTATCTTACGAAGAGGTTCCTATCCAGATAGTCAACAGGAAAGAACAAGTGCTCAGGAATAAGGTGATACCTTCTGTAAAGGTAATATGGAGAAACCACAATGTCAAAGAGGCTACGTGGGAACTCGAAGCTGAAATAATGAAGAATTACCCTGAGTTATTTGTTTAGTTTGTGTCTTCGATTCTGGGGATAAAATCTTTGTAAGGAGGGAAGAATGTGACGATTTGATTGTCTGAGTTGTGATTCTGAGGACAGAATCCTTGTAAGGAGGGAAGGATGTAATAATCCAAGATTTTATTATATTTCAATTTAAAATATTTATTAAATGAAATAAATATTTTATTGATGTGATTGTTGTTATTAAATATTTATGAATTAATAATATTCTAAATTAATTTAATTCATAATTTAGAGAGTTGTAATATAACATGAGATGTTATATTGTGGTTTTAAATTAATAATTTAAAGTGATATGTTAAATTATTAAATAAAATTATAATGAAATTATAATTTTATGATATTTGTTTAAGTGGAATATTTATTTAAAATATAGTATGTGTAATTAATTTATTTGATTAATGTTGGATATGGAAATCCAAATAAATAATATGTGATTATAAATTATAAATGAAATTATTTATTAAAATAAAGCTAAAGTAGTTTTAAATTGATTTAACCAAACAAGGCTTAAAATATTAAGTCTTTATTTTAAAGACTTTTTTTGCCAACAAAGCCTTATGGCTTTTGGATTTTGATTTTTTAATTTTTAGATAATATAAATAAAATAAAATAAATAATAAATAAAATATATTTATAACCTAAGCGTTATATTTGTAACTGATATTCTAATAACTAGACGTATTATGGTTTATCAGTTTTTATCTTTACGCTTAAGTGTGTATTAGTTTTACGTGAATTGTCATTTGGCCTAAGAAGAAAAGCTGCAGAGAACTTGAGAAAGGATAGAGAGAGATTGAGAGAAAATCTAAGAATTTCACAACAAATTACTATGTTTAGCAAGAATTGTTCGACCAATTGAAGGTATTTTCTTTAACCTCAATATTGTGTATATATATGTATATATATGGGTTTTACGGCATAAAATCTCATATTCTGTGAATTCAATTTGTTGAATTGTTGATATATATAACTGGTAACTGTGTTTATACGTGTTTATGATGTTAGAGTTTGAATTTAGATAAGAAATTGTATGCTAATTTCGTTTAAAAGTAGGAAAAGTGATTACAATATATATATTTTGCATATGGCTTGTAAAAGTACCAAATATGGTGGTCAATTTGTATGTTAATCTGTAAATTGAGTCTTGATTATGCTAGTCCATTAAGAAACGAAGAGAACGTAGTTTGAACGAAGTAATTTGGACAAGAATTGTGATCACAGTGTGAATTTCTATAAAGGATTTCAAAAATTGAGTTTTTATATAAAAACATGAAATTTAAGAAATTAAATTAGTTTAAATTGGTGTTTAATCGTTCTAAATGGTTAAATATGTGAGAAAACATGTTTGTGATAGTTTTATATCAATTGTATATGTTAATTCCATTGTTTTGTGGGTGAAATTCGTGTTAGTTGGGCTAAAAGGATCTTTATTACTGCTGCGTTTTGTTTATCACATGCTACTTAAATCGGCTAAAAGCCAAGGCAAAAGCAATGCAAATGGCATTGCTGCCGATCCCAAGCTTAAGTATGGCATTGTATGTGCCATACCTCAATCTGAGACATTGGTTTTACATTCTTTGCTGCAGATCTCGAATACCATTGTAATTTAGTTCAATGATGTGTTAATGTGTCAAACATGTAATGTGGAGGTTTAAACAACATAGTGTCATATGGTTTGTAATTCTAAAGTTATAAGAAGTTACTAAACTATGAAAATGACATGTTGCGATTTATTGAACACGAGGATTAGTAAATAAATGTTCTGAAGGTTAACACTTGGAATTTATAATATTTATATAGTAGCATAAGACTTGTACTAAATTAACAAGTTTAGTTAGAAATGGGTGTTATTTTGGAAATGGATGTTAACATGTCTAATAGATATTGTGATTCCACTAAAATGTTCAGGTGAACGTGAGTTTTAATATTATAGCTTGAGCACGAGGCAAGTTTCTAAACTTTATCTTTTTACATTGAGCAAGTTTCTTACTCTAAACTTTAATTAAGCAAATTCTTGTATCCCGAATCATTATTTGAGCAAGTTATAACTTTAACTTTATTCGAACAAGTTTTGAATTCTAATAGTTATTGATGTATTCTAACTTGTTTATTGTTAGACAAGTTTTTTTTATTGTCATTCTTGTATTGTGAATGCAATTTCTTGAATTCCAATTCATAATGTCGAATTGTCTTATTTCAATTACTTAACACAAGTTATTCTCATAATGAGCAAGTTTTACTTTCAGCTTGCTATTACTTAATATATATATTCAATAATTCATAGCCCTAGCTTAATATTATTCAAGCAAAGTTTATTGTTATTCAATACTTATGCTTTGTAGTTGTTTCTAAGTATGAGTTCAATATATAGTTAGTTCGCTTACGATTATTCATTATTCCATATTATGTTATTAGTGATCAACTATAGTGTTATCAAACTTTGTTGATTCAACTAATCCTTTAGTTTATGGTCGTTAAACTCTAAATTACCCTTAAAGCTTATCCAAACCAAACTTTCTTTGGTGCGGACTTGTACTCTAAAACTGAGAAGAACAACCCTATTATAGGGGATACGCAATGTTTTTAGATGTTTGTGCACAATACATGGTACATAGGGTTGATCCCCCTAAGTACGTGAAGTCCCTACAGTATAACTGTTAAGGTTAAAGTTGAAAGATTACTTGTAATCATGGACATAGTTCGTGGTCTTATAACCCTCAGATATATATTTCATATTTTGATTCCAGTTTCGGGTTATCATTGATAGAGTACTATTCAATTTTGATGAGCCTATTCATTGGCAGTTATTATTCTCTTGTTGAGTCATTGTTATATCTAGTGAGCATTTGTTTTGCTTACTCTTGCATAAATATAATTATTATAGCTAAAGTTGGGAAAGTCGATGAACCTACGACTAGCAAAGGAAAGGAAAAAATGTGCAAGTGATGAAGACTTGTAATTTCATTTAATGTCATGATGTTGGATTTTATATTTAATGATGTGATGTAATTATTTTATTTCTTCACTTGATTGATGTTTAAGGTTAGACAACCTGGGAAGACTTTTTGATTAATGATGTAACCCTTTTAAAGGGAGAATTTCTGATTTAATTTAATTATATTTGGGTAGATAGATATGAATGAATGGAAAGTGAAAACCATGTCTTATGGGAATGAAGTACCTAGATTTGGGGGTGTCACAAGAGTAGCCTAAGATAGGTCGGCCTCTGATAAACCAAACGCGAAGGAAAGTTTCTACATGCCTTTCCCTTTCAATTCCATGTAAATCCCAATGTAATGTAAAATAAAGAGGAAGATGTAAATATGCATTCCTTTCCCTATCAAAACCTATAATGCTTCATGTCATCAAAAAAACTGACATCTGTTTTGCAGGAGAACATTAAAAAACTTTGAAAAACAGACACATTGCATAGCATGCAATCTCTTAATGTTTATACAGACTAAAATACATGGTCTTTTGTAGGGAAACAATTGGCCCCGTTACTCGTTTAAAGTCCAAAAAGGCACTAAGCCCACCTCCAGACATGGCTACAAGTGCCCAGCCTGAACATACTCCTATTTCCCGATAGGAGTTCTAGGGACTAAGAAATCAGATAGCAGAATTGGCAGTCTTTCTGAAAAAACAAAACAAACAAACTCAGGGTCCACAAATACCCATTCAAACAGAATCCTCTGAATAGGGAGAAATCCAGGGTACTGACAAAGAAGTACAGATACCTAAGCCTCAAAATGAAAAATCCAGAAAAACCCCTGAAATCACCAATCTCAAAGAAGATCAAAAGGCTGGTGATATTCGGAAGAAAGTCCAACAAATGGAAGAAACCATCCGGTCAATCAAAGGGATTGAAGAGCATGGAAGCGTGACTTACTCAGACCTTTTCATCTTTCCTGGGGTTCATTATCTAGACAAGTTCAAAACTTTTGATTTTAAGAAATATGACGAATTTGGAGATCCTTGCACTCATTTAAAAGTGTTTATTGGAGAACTTGGATCCTATGTCGAGGATGAAAAACTGAGAATGTAGTTATTTCAAAAGAGGCTAACTGGAAAAGCCAGAGCATGGTATGCCATATTGGACAATTCCAAAATCCATAGCTAGGAAGAACTAGCCCATGCTTTTCTAAACCAATACAGTTTTCAAACACAAATGGCTGCAAATAGATATCAAATTACCAAAGTCAAAAGACAGAACACCGAGTCATTTAGAGAGTATGCCCAAAGATGGAGGCGTCTGGCTGCTCAAGTAATCTCATCCATGACAAAAATTGAGATGGTAATGACCTTCATTGACATACAAGAAGCTCCATTTTATGAGAGAGTCCTAGAAGGCATAGGAAAACCATTCTCAAAAATGATCAAACACGAAGAGATGGCTGAGATGGGGTTAAAGTCTAGGAAGATTAACTTTTCTGTCCAAATTATTTTTAATGCATGGATATTATTCTTGAATTTTACTCCACAAAGCAGTATCATGTTGACAATTTAGATATTATTGAATTCTGGATAAATTAAATTATAAATCTTTAAAAATTTATCCTTTGCTTTCTTTTAATTGAATTCTTATATCATTGTCATCATCCTCATGCTTATATTATGATGAAAGTCATCTTTGGCCCGTATTGAATAGATGGACTATTGATTGGTATTATTATGACCAGGGATAATTCGGCATGATCATGACCATTAATTATTACATGAATATTCTTGGCCCGTAGTGCAAGAATAATTTTTGGATGTGATACTAATGAATATCCTTGGCCCGTAGTGCAGGGATGATTCGATGATGTGATTTATTTATTAAGCTGAGTCCCAGCGATAAAGTTAATGATAAACTTTTTAAATCATAGAAGATAGTAGATATCATGCTCTACTTGACTCTTCTAATGGATTGCTTGTTCCACTGCAGTTAAACTTGTTGTCTATTATATTCTATCAGTTTAACATTATTGAAGGCTAATGATAACTTATTCTGCATTATCTTAGTCATAATATTTCTTACTGGGCTAGTTGAGCTCACCCTTTTACTTCCATTGTTCTCTTTAGGAAATGAGAACGTAGCCGGAACTAGTCGGGGAACGGAGTGATGGTTCGAGATGGTGTTATAGTAGTCCTCACTATTCTATAAAATAGTGTGACAATAAATGTAATAAGGACTCCATTTGAGTTTGGATATTGTCTAGAAGACAATATTCGTGTAAAAACTCTCAGCTCATGTTGTATAATTAAGTTTATTTTTGTATTCAGTACTATGTATTTGGCGACCCAAGATGGGTGATGTATACCTATTTTAAGGGCGTCACATCTAACCCTAATTTTATTCGAGCAAGTTTTGAACTCTAATTGTTGTTTGATTTATCCTAACTTGTTTATAGTTAAGCAAGTTCCCCTAGTTTCATTCTTTTTATAATAAATGCAAGTTCTTGAACTCTAATCTCTAACTGAGTTGTTCTATTTCATTTACTTTATGTAAATTAAAATCTTATTGTCATTTTGAGCAAGTTTCATTCACAGCTTGTTATTCATTAATGCATGTTCAATAACTTAATTCTCTTATTTGACAAGATCATAGCCTTAGCTTAATATTGTTCAAGCAAAGTTTATTATTTTATTCAATGCTTATGCTTTTTAGTTTATTTCTAAGCATGAGTTTGATATATAGTTGGTTCACCTATGACTCTTAATTGTTCCACATTATGTTGTTATTGATCACTCGTGGTGTTATTAAACTTTGTTGATTCAACTAAACCTTTAGTTGATGATTGTTAAACTCTAAATTACCCTTGAAGCTTATCCAAACCAAACTTTCTTTGGTGCAAACTTTTACTCTAAAACTGAGAAGAACAACCCTATTATAGGGGAATTATTTTACGCGATGAGTTTAGATGTTTGTGCACAATACATGGTACGAAGGGCTGATCACCCTAAGTACGGGGAGTCACTACAGTATGATTGTTTAGGTTAAATTTGAAAGATTACTTATAACCTTGGACATAGTTCGTGGTCTTGTGACCCTCAGATATATTTCATATTTTGAACTCTATTCTTGTTATCATTGATAGAGTATTATTCAATTCTGTTGAGCCTAGTCATTGGCGGTTATTATGCTATTGGTATTCATTGTTATTCCAAGTGGGCATTTGTTTTGCTCGCTCTTGCATAAATATAATTATTACAGCTAAGGTTGAGAAGGTCGATGAACCTACCACTAGCAAAGGAAAAGGAAAAATGAGCAAGTGATGAAGACTTGTAATTTATTTACTTTCATAATGATAGACTTTATATTAAATGATGTGATGTAATTAATCTAATTTTTCTGCACTTGATGTATGTTAAAGGTTAGATAACCTGGGAGATGTATTGTTTTAATGATGTAACCCTTTTAATGGGAGGATTTATTGTTTAAACTTTATTATATTTGGGTAGATAGATATACTTGAATGGAAAGTGAACACCAAGTCTTGTGGGAATGAAGTACCTAGATTTGGGGGTGTCACATGTTGGTATCAAAACCTTAGGTTATGAACCTTAGGTGGGGAAAAAAGCCTTAGGAAATAACCTTATAGAAGATTTAAAAGATATTTGTGATAAACTCTTATTGAGTTTTAAGAAAGAAATAATAAAACACTTTATGTGCTTATGTGGTTGTAATATATGTTCTCGTGAGTGTCGAGTAGTAATGATTAGTAATTAAAACTTAAAATTTTGTTGTCAGGATTGCTAATGTAGGAGAATCCAATCAGGCTAGGGAGGAAGGACCCCAGATGCCTAGAGAGGAGGAGCCTCGAGATATTTAGGTGGTTTAGGAACAACTACTCCCATGGGAGTCATCTCCGTTGGTTACAGTGGTTGAGCATGAGGGTTTACCTGATGAGGACGATGAGGTAGAGACGGATGAGGAAGACCCCGTGGAGTTACCACAGTCGGATGAGGATGAGGAGGAAGAAATTTTCCACCAAACTCTATCGCTGCCCGTTTGTACGACAAAGTATACGATCGCAATGTGGAGCTTCAAGATAGAGTTGAGGAGTTGGAAGAGATCGTAGCTGAACGTCAGACTTCGATGATGCAAAAGGACGATGAGATCCGGGATCTAGACGACTGTTTGGGCAATGTCGAATGGAAGCCGATTCATACTAAAAGAGAAAACGAGCAGCTGACGGAGGAGATCGCGGAGCTGAAGAACAAATTGAAAGAAGAATCCACCAAGAGAGCAAGAGTCGAAGACGCGTACGAGAAAGCTTCTCAGCGTGCAAAAGTAGTAGAGGGGGAAATGCAGGCAAAGAAGATCAAGATGGAGGAGACGAATAGCGTTTTCAACACCGTGATTAACCGAGCTCAAGACCGAGTCATGTATTATCCGATTCAGTTCGAGATGCTACCATTGTACATGTTAGATCGTCGAACAATGTTCCGTATTATAGAAGAGGAGCGTCGTAAGGCTATGCAATATTTTAGTAGGTCGTCATAAGAAATGTAACTGCTATGTGAGTAATTAATAAAAAGATGTAAATCCCTGGTATTATATAACCAATGAGATATGATGATGATGATGTTATCATGAAACTTTTGTAGTTCAGGAAAGTGATGTAGATAGCGAGGAGGCTATCATTGTTATGTTTTGAAAGATGATGAATAAATAAAAGTTAGTATTTATTCAAAATATTATGTGTTATGTGGTGATTTTATGATATACAAGTTAGGTTCATAATACCTAGAAGATTGAATAATAGTCTAATGAGTGTATTTTAACAGAAAATGCCTCCAAGACATCAACCACGACAAAGTACCCCTGAGGGATCTACCAATAACAACAATGTTGAGGCTAACTTTCGATTCAAAGAATTAGTAACGCCACTGACGGGGAGCACTATGAGAAATCACCCGCGAAATCAAGTGCGACCTTTAAGGACTTCAAGGCGGTTGGGCCACCAGAATTTCGTGGGTCCATGAATCCAATTGAGGCACAGACTTGGGTCATGGAGATAGAGAAAGTTTTTGATGTTGTTAGAGTAGGTGAGAATCAGAAAATTGCTTTTGCAACATTTATGTTGAAAGCAGAGGCTAGTTATTGGTGGCAAGCCAATAAAACTCGAGGAGGTCAAGGGGTGATGACTTGGGATAGGTTTAAGAAAATATTTTTCGAGACTTATTTCCCAGAGAGTTTGAAAAATCGGATGGAGCTGCAGTTTTTAGAACTAAAGCAGGGCACAATGACGGTATCAGAGTATACCACAAAATTTAATGAGTTAGCGAGGTTTATGCCATATCAAGTTAACACAAATGAGCGCAAGGCTAGGAGGTTTGAACAGGGACTAAAGCCCTGGTTGTACAGCAGAGTCTCCATGTTTTAGCTAAAGACATTTACAGCGGTACTGGAGAAGGCAATTCTCGCTGAGGGTGGAGG
The DNA here is from genome assembly GCA_020205615.1 of Panax quinquefolius. Classification (NCBI taxonomy): domain Eukaryota; kingdom Viridiplantae; phylum Streptophyta; class Magnoliopsida; order Apiales; family Araliaceae; genus Panax; species Panax quinquefolius. The sequence continues at coordinate 47,741,164 of CM035161.1, forward strand.
TGAGGTTGTAACGAAGTATAATCAAGAACAGAGAAAGAAGAATAGTGAGGGCGAAGCTAAAAATGGTGGTGGTAGTGGTGGAAATGGTAGTACTAACTTGAAAAGAAAGTGGAATACAAATGTGGGTGCTGGAAACCAGCAGAAAAACCAGCAAAAAAAGAAGTTGGAAGCATGTGCTACATGCGGGAGGTTTCACACTAGCATGTGCTTAAGGGGGAAACGAGTATACTTTAACTGCGGTCAGGAGGGTCACATTTCCACAAATTGCCATCAACCCAAGAAGAATGCTTGCTACACCTGTGGGTCAAAGGATCATTTTGCTCGCGAGTGTCCTAAGAAGAAATCTAGTGAGACAACAGGAAACAAGGGAGGTAGTAGTGGAGGTACATTGACTATTGCTGGACCAACTTCATCGAACAGACTCACGTGACCAGGAACCTTGATATGACGGTGCGGGGACGCGGTCTGAATAAAAGATATCGTGTCAAGTATTATCCCAATCAATGATATAAATGCATATATATTATTTAATTTGGGTGCTACTTGCTCGTTTATATCTGATGAATTTGCTAAAAGGTTAGAATTGCCTAGTGAAGAGTTAAATTTCCCTTTACACATAGAAATTACGAATAGGGGGTGATTCCTTTTAAGTTCATATACAAGAATTGTAAGGTGAATATTAAAGGGAATATTATGACAGTAGATTTAATCCCGAAAAAACTTGGAGAGTTTGATGTTATATTGGGAATGGATTGGCTATTCAATTATGGAGCGATAATTAATTGCCAAAAGAAATGTGTAAACCATATGACTCAGTCAAAGGTAGTTTACTATGGTAGCAAATCGCCTAGACAAGCGAGATGTCTGACGATTATGCAGGCCAAGAAGTTGTTGAGTCAAGATTGTGTAGGATACTTAGCTTACATAGTCGATACTTAGAAGAAGAAGGGTGTAAACTAGAGGAGATACCAGTGGTTAGGGATTTTTTGGACGTTTTTCCAGAAGATTTGCCAGGACTTTCGCCTGACAGAGAGATCAAGTTCATGATCGACTTGGCACCAGAAACTGCTCCAATATCGAAGGCCCCGTACAGAATGGCTCCGGTAGAGATGAAGGAACTGATGGTACAGTTGCAAGAACTGCTAGACAAGAAATATATTCAGCCAAGTGTATCACCGTGGGGAGCGCTAGTGTTATTCGTGAAGAAGAAGGATGGATCAATGCGTCTTTGCATTGATTATAGGGAATTAAACAAAGTCACTATTAAGAATAAATATCCATTGCCAAGAATAGATGACTTGTTTAATCAATTGAAGAGTGATAGATACTTCTCGAAAATAGATTTGAGAAGTTGGTATAACCAATTGAAAGTAAGGAAGGAGGATGTACTGAAGACGGCAATCAGAACTCGGAATGGACATTACGAGTTTCGGGTAATATCTTTTGGTTTGACCAACGCCCCTACTGCATTCATGGATTTGATTAACAGTGTGTTTAAACCATTTTTAGATAAGTTTGTGGTGGTATTCATTGATGATATTCTGGTGTACTCTAAGTCTCAAGAGGAACACATGGAACATTTACGTTTGACGTTGGAGACGTTAAGGAAGGAAAAGTTGTACGCAAAATTCTCTAAGTGTGAATTTTGGCTAGAACATGTGCAATTTTTGGGACATGTGATTGATAAAGATGGGATTTCAGTGGATCCATCAAAAGTTGAATGTGACGCCCCTAAAATAGGTATACATCACACATCTTGAGTCGCCAAATACATGGTACAAAATTCAAATACAACTTAATTATACAACAGTCGTGTAAAATACGATAAAATATATGATGTGAGTTTTAATACAAATATTGTCATCTAGTTAATATCCACACTCAATTGAGTCCTCATTACATTTATTATCACACTATTTAACAGAATAGTGAGGACTACTAATGCTATTATCTGGACCGTCACTCCGTTCTCCGACTAGTACCTACTACGTTCTCATTTCCTGAAGAGAACAATGAAAGTAAAAGGGTGAGCTCAACTAGCCCAGTAAGAAATATTATGACTAAGATAATACAGAATAAATTATCGTTAGCCTTCAACAGTGTTAAACTGATACAATATAACAAACATCAAGTTTAATCTGCGGTGAACAAGCAATCCATTAAAAGAGTCAAGTAGAGAATAAAATCTACTATCTTTTATGATTTAAAAGGTTTTCATCACTTTTATCGGGGACTCGACAATAAATAATCCACATCATCCATGCACTCTGACCAAGAATATTCATTAGTATCATAACCACAAATTATCCATGTACTACAGGCCAAGGATATTCGTGTATTCATCAATGGTCATGATCATGCCATAAAACAATTCATCTTTGCATCCTTGGTCGAAGAGAATCCATAGCCATAATCATACCAAAAACTGTCCATCAATGCACTATGGGCCAATGAGAACTTTTTTCACATCATTTGTAACATTACGGTCATGATTATACCTAATAATCCCTGGTCATAATCATACCAAGTCTATCTATGCACTGCAGGCCATAGATGACTTTCAACATAATATAAGCATGAGGATGATGACAATGATATAAGAATTCAATAAAACAAGTTCAAGAATTAATTTATCCAGGAACTAATAACGTCCAAATTGTCAACATGATACTTCTTTGTAGAGTAAAATTCAAGAATGCTCAGAAGAATATTTCCATGAAAAGATACTGGATGAAGGTCAAATACCAAGGATATTCCACTAATTTCATGGAGTATAGAAGTCAAAACTTTAACCAACTAAGTATAATAAAGAATGGAATAACAAAAGAAATCACCAGGCATGGGATAGACCGCACAGACAGGTTATTCCAACAGAATAATAAATAACGGAACCAGGTCATGCGTAAATGCATAGACAGGATATTCTAATAAAATAATAAATAACGGAACCAGGTCAGGCAAAATTCGCACCGACAGGATATTCCAACAGAATAATAAATAATGGAACCAGGTCATGCGTAAACATACAGACAGGATGTTCCAACAGAATAATAAAGAATGGAATAACAGAAGAATCTCACCATGTATGCGGTACTTTGCATAGACAGGTTATTCCAACATAATAATAAAGAATGGAATAACAGAAGAATTTCACCAAGTATAGGGTAGTCCGCGTATACAGGTTATTCCAATAGAATAATAAAGAATGGAATAACAGAAGTTCTCTTCATGAATACGAAAGAAATAATACCCCTTACGAGTACACCAAATAATATCTTTTACCTTAGAAGAAACCCAATATAGGAGTAGTGAAGTAGCAGAATACTTTTCTTCTTTCTCTATAGTTTTTCTCTCTAGAGTTTGAGAGAATTAAGTAAGAAATAATGAAGGAATGGGCTTATTTTATAGGAGAATGGATGAATAAGAACTAATTCTTGAGCAGTTCAGATTGATTTACTTTTAAGCAGACGGTCCATATTGATTTACTATGCATTATTAATAAAATATTCTAATAAAATAAAATCTTTTAAATAAAATATAATATATTCTATTTATAATCTAATAAAATGAATAACTTTAAAAAAGTATTCTATTTTATATAAAAAAGACTTTACTATGCAAAACACTATGCAACACTATGCATAATAAAATATAATATATTCTATTTATAGTCTAATAAAATAAATAACTTTATAAAAAGTATTACTGTTTTTATATAAAAAGATTTTACTATGCAAAATACTATGCGTAATAAAATATAATATATTCTATTTATAGTCTAATAAAACAAATAACTTTATAAAAGTATTTTGTTTTATATAAAAAGCTTTTCTGTTTTATTATATTAATAATACTAATAAAACAAAATTTCATCATCATTATTATAATTCACACTATTAATCGACTAGGTCGTTCCCAGGAAAGAGGGGGTTTCCAATAAGGATTCTTCCCTATTGGCGCGCAATTAGGTGACCAAACCTCTCCTTGACAAAGCTTCTAGACATCGTTAATATTGCAAATAATAATATTAATAACTCTGTCATCTCAATTATTGATTTAATAATATATAAAATATCGACAATAATTGAATCAAATAACGTGAGATCTTATCACGCAACAATTCATCGTAGCAATAATTGAACAAAACCGAGTGACTTCTCACGTAAGCATCAATAATCAATACCGTAATGCTACTTATGCGACCACGCGTATTCATCGCATTTCTTTACTAGGGTAGTTGAACAGTTTTAACGGTAACACTTTTTCCGTTATTTTTATAAAATGATAATTTTGTCGTTTTCTTACTACGACAATACTTCAGTTGTGGGGTCCACCAATGATTGTGCCGTCGTACGAATATTCCTTGTTAAAACGAATATTCCTCGACCAATCGAATATTATATAACCACTTGCTTACTTTGCAAAATTTATAAATATTACCCATAACTATAACATTATATCAAATCCACACCATAATATTCAAAAAAATATTTTGAGAAATTTAAATCTTTATTCATAAAATTTGGGGTCTCATATCGAAGCTGTGATAAATTGGGAACAACCAAGGAACCCATCAGAGGTGAGGAGTTTCTTGGGACTGGCAGGTTATTATAGACGGTTCATACAAGACTTTTCTAAGATTACAACTCCGTTGACAAATTTGACAAGGAAAGATGTAAAATTTGTTTGGTCGGAAAAGTGTGAAGAGAGTTTTAAGGAATTAAAGAAGAGGCTCAATGTGGCACCTGTGTTGTCATTACCAGATAATACAGGAAACTTTGTGGTGTATAATGATGTCTCACATAAAGGATTAGGTTGTGTCCTTGTGCAGAACGATAAAGTCATTGCATATGCATCAAGGCAATTGAAAGATTACGACAAAGGGTATCCGACTCATGATTTAGAGTTGGTTGCGGTGGTATTTGCTCTGAAGATATGGAGACACTATCTCTATGGAGAGAAATATGAGATCTACACAGACCATAAGAGTCTGAAGTATATTTTCACAGAGAAGGACCTCAACATGCGTCAAAGGAGATGGTTGGAATTAATAAAAGATTATGACTGTGAGATCTTTTATCATCCGGGCAAAGAAAATGTGGTTGCAGATGCCTTGAGTAGGAAGGGTCGTGAGAAGTTAATGTTGTTAACGGCTTAGGAGGAACTTATTTCAACAATGGCAAGATTAGAGCTAAAAATAAAATTTCCAAAAGAATCTGATGAAAGATTATTCCAGATGGAAGCTAGTCCAACTTTGGTGGACAAGGTAAAGAAAGCTCAACTACAAGATGAGGAATGCAGAAAAATAAAGGAAAGTATGGTTGAGGGTAGTGAGGTGAAGTACAAGGTTGATACCGAAGGAGTGCTAAGATTCGAGGGACGAATTTAGGTACTAGTAGTACCGGATATTAATAAAAAAAAATTGATAGAAGCTCATAACTCAAGATATTTGATTCATCCGGGAAGTACAAAAATGTATCAAGATTTGTGGCAACATTTTTGGTGGCCAAATATGAAAAGAGATGTTGAATAATGTGTTGCGAAATGCTTAACATGTCAAGAGAGTAAAGGCCGAGCATCAGAGACCAAGCGGATTACTTCAACTGTTGGACATACTAGAATGGAAGTGGGAGCATATCACAATGGATTTTGTGGTAGGTCTTTCAACTACTCAAAAAGGATACGATGCTATTTGGGTGATAGTGGACAGGCTGACGAAATTAACACACTTTTTGCCAATAAAGATTAGATTTAATCTTGATCAGCTGGCAAAATTATACGATAAAGAGATCGTTTCGAGACATGGAGTTCCAGTGTCAATTGTGTCAGAAACAGAGATCCGAAATTCACAACAAACTTCTGGAAGAAACTACAAGAATTCATGGGAACACAATTGAGAATGAGTACGACATACCATCCGCAAATCGATGGTCAAAGCGATCGAACAATACAGACGTTAGAAGATATGCTTAGAGCATGCATCATGAATTTCAAAGGGAACTAGGACGATCATCTACCGTTGGCAGAATTTACCTACAACAATAATTACCATGCGAGCATTGGCATGCCGCCATACGAAGCGCTATACGGCAAGAAATACAGAACTCCACTGTGCTGGAATGAAGTTGGTGAACGTCAATTGTAAGGATCAAAACTCGTACAGTAGACCGCTGAAGTTATCAAACTCATCAGAACAAGACTGGTAGCTGCTTAAGATAGATAGAAGAAGTATGATGATCAACACAGACAAGATCGCGAATTTGACTTAGGAAATTTTGTTTTCCTAAAAGTTTCTCCTTGGAAGAGAAAGATTCATTTTGGCACGAAAGGAAAGCTAAGCCCAAGGTTTATTGGACCCTTCGAGATACTGCGAAGAGTGGGAGAAGTAGCTTATGAGATAGCTTTACCTCCAGAATTAGAACATGTTTACAACATTTTTCATGTGTCGGTGCTGCGACCGTATAAACCCGATTACAAATATGAGACACCGAATTTTATGAAATGAAATTATTCAATTTTCTTATAATTATTCTATTTGATAAATAGTTAGATTGATAAAAGTTTAAAGTTAAGGGTAATATGTGAAAATTTTTTAAAGTAAGCAAGTTGTCATAAAATAACCGGTAGTAAAAGTATAGTAATACGTGTGGTTGCATAGTAGCACATGGTATTAATTATTGATGCTTATGTGAGAAATCACTCAGTTATACTCAATTATTGCTACAGTAATTGATGCATCATATCTCTCATATTATTGATTCAATTGTTGTCACAGTATCATCTGCATAATATTTTATATTGTTAAATCAATAATTGAGACGACAAAGTTATTCATATTATTATTTGCAATATTAACAATATCTAGACGTTCTGTCAAAGAGAAGTTAGATAATCTAATTGCGCGTCAATAGGGAGAAATCCTTATTGGAAAGCCCCCTCTTTCCTGGGAACGACCTGGTTGTTAAATATTGTGAGTTATAATATTAATGATGAATAAATTCGTGTTGATTAAAGATGAAATTGATAATTCCATTATGTGGGAATTATTAGTGTTAGTGGAAATCGACATTTATTTCAATAATAATTAATGTCTGGAGGTTATATTGACCAATCGGGTAATTAACCGGATAAATGAGCAGGTAATTGTTATTAATTCACATGCTTATAACTATGTGTTCACATGTGTGTACTATTGAATCACATTCATTTACTATTAGGGGAGGTGGTGCAAGTTTGATAATACTTGCATGACTAAATTAAAAATGAAGGAAAAGACGAAGGTATTATACTGTAATATTTCGAGCCCCAAAATGTGCAATTATGGAAACTATATTTTCCTATAAATAGAAGCTCATTCCTTCATTATTTTTCACCAATTCACTAAAGCTATAGAAAGCAATTATTATAGAGAGAAATTATAGAGAGAAAGAAGAAGAAATCTCTTTACTCTTATTCCAAAGATATCCGATTTCTTCTAAGGTAAGGGGTATTATTCTTTCATATTCATGAAGAGAGTTATTTTCTTTCAATACTGTAAGGGTTGTTATTCCATTCTTTATTATTATGTTGGAATAACTTTTGTATATTCAAAGTACCGCATACATGGTGAAATTCTTCATTATTCCATTCTTTATTATTACGCTGGAATAACTTTTATGCGTATGGTCTCTATCGCATGCACGATGAATTTTATTGTTATTCCATTCTTTATTATTACATTGGAATATCACATGCATGCGGATTATGTATGGCGTGGTTCCATTCTTTATTATTCTATTGGAATAACTTTTGTGCATGCGGCCTATCGCATGCACCGTGAATTTCTGTTGTTATTCCATTCTTTATTATTACATTTGGAATATCACATGCATGCGGATTACGCGTGACACGGTTCCATTCTTTATTATTACATTGGAATATCACATGCATGCGAATTACGCATTTACACGGTTCCATTCTTTATTATTCTCATTGGGAATAACTTGTTTGTGCGGTCTATCACATGCATAGTGAATTCTTCTGTTATTCCATTCTTTATTATTCTATTGGAATAACCTATCTATGTGGATTACCGCATGCATGGTGAATGATCCTTCGTATTCATTCTTTATTAAATTGTGGAAATGATCCGCTACGTGGATTCTGCGTGGCGGTGAAAATCCATTTGCAGTTTCGTATATTCTATTATACTCATCTGGGATATCATTTCTTTTGTACTCGTCATGAAATATCATTTTCTTTGGTATTTTTCTGTTACGAGTTACTATTCACGGGTTACTCTTTACCCAATTACTATTCACTCTGGTATTATTCACTCGGGTATTCGGGGTACTTTTCGTGCCAGAGTACTATTCACGAGTTACTATTCACGGGTTACTATTCACCCAATTACTATTTACTCTAGTATCATTCACTCGGATATTCGGGACACTTTTCGTGTTGGGGTACTATTCACGGGGTACTATTCCCGAAGTACTATTCACGGGGTACTATTCACCCGAAAAATATATTTCTTTTTTGTCCAAATTATTTTTGGTACATGAATATTATTCTTGAATTTTACTCTACAAAGCAGTATCATGTTGATAATTTGGACGTTATTAATTCCTGGATAAATTAAATTATAAATCTTTAAAATTTATCTTTGAACTTGTTTTCTTGAATTATTATGTAATTGTCATCATCCTCATGCTTATATTATGATTAAAGTCATCTTTGGCTTACGTGCATAGATGGACTTGGTATGCTTATGACCAGGAATTATTCGGTATAATCATGACCGTAATGTGATGAATGATGTGTTAAAAGTCCTCATTGGCCTGTAGTTCATTGATGGACAGTTGTTGGTATGATTATGACCAGGGATTATTTGGTATAATCATGACCATTGATAATTACATGAATATCTTTGGGTCGTGAGTGCGAGGATGATTTGATTTTAATTATTAAAATTTGAGTCTCAAATGATAAAGTTGATGAAAAACTTTTAAATCATAGAAGATAGTAGATTTTATGCTCTACTGACTCTTCTAATGAATTGCTTATTCCATTGCGCAGTTGTTGATCTAAAACTTGTTGTCATTGTATTCTATCGGTTGTTATCTTTGTTCAAGGCTTAGGATAATTTATTACGCATTATCTTAGTCATAATATTTCTTCTTGGGCTAGTTGAGCTCACCCTTTCTTTCATTGTTCTCTTGAAATGAGAATATAGGCTTTGGGACGAGTCCTGGAATGGAGTGATGGTCCGGGATAAATTGCTTTAGTAGTCCTCACTATTCTACTACGGAATAATGTGATAATAATTATCTTGAGGACACCATTGAGTGTGGATATTGTCTAGATAACAATATTCTTGTTTAAACTCTCATTTATGTTTTGTCGTATTTTACACGACTGTTGTATATTTAAGTTGTATTTGAATTTATGTACCATGTATCTGGCGACTCAAGATGGGTGATGTATACCTGTTTTGGGGGCGTCATAACAAACATGTGATCGAGTATGAACCATTACAGTTCAATAAGGATTTATCTTATGAGGAGGTTCCTATCCAAATAGTTGACAGGAAAGAACAAGTGCTCACGAATAAGGTGATACCTTTTGTGAAGGTGATATGGAGAAACCACAATGTCGAAGAGGCTACGTGGGAACTCGAAGACGAAATGATGAAGAACTACCCTGAGTTATTTGTTTAATCTGTGTCTTCGATTATAGGGACAGAATCCTTGTAAGGAGGGAAGAATGTGACGAATGAATTGTGATTCTGGGGAGAGAATCCTTGTAAGGAGGGAAGGATGTAACAATCCAGAACTTTATTTGTAATTTCAAATATTTATTAAATTAAATAAATATTTTTATTGATGTGGTTGTTGTTGGTAATTATTTTTGAATTAAATTTATGAGATAATACTCTAATTTAATTTAATAATTAGAGAGTTGATAAGGATATATGAATTACGATAATGTTGCGTTAATTTAACGTAATAATTAAAATGATATGTTAATTTATTAAATAGATTATAATGAGATTATAATTTTGTGGTAATTGGTTAAGTGGAGAAGTTATTTAATTAGTTGTAATTAATTTTTATTAATTGAGGTTGGATATGGAAATTCAAATAAATAATATGGGACTATAAACTATAGTATAAATGATTTATTGAAATAAATTAAAGTAGTTTTAAATGGATTTACCAAACAAGGCTTAAAAATATTAATTCTTTATTTTAAAAGTGTTTTGTCAAACAAAGCCTTATGGCTTTGAAATTTGAATTTTGAAAAAAAATAAAATAAAAATATATTAAATAATTTATAACTAATAATTAATTATTATAATTATTAGAACGTCGGTTTTAGACATTTTGGTTTGGGTTGTGTCTGTTTTATTTTACTTTACGTAAAAGAGTTGGCCTAAGCCTGAGAGAAGAGAAGAAAGGGAGTTTACAGAGAAAGTTTGAGAGAGAGAGAGAGAGAGCTTGAGAAAGGAGAGAAGAGTCATGTGATTCCAAGTAATAATTTATGTTATATCAAGGATTATCTCCAAGCAATTGAATGTATAACCTCTCAAACTTGAGTTTTACGTTTATAAAAAGAGTTTATGTTCTTGAGTTTCAAATTTTCTGTAAATGCAATTTTTATGAATTGTTGTTATACAAACTGAATTAATTGTGTTTATTAGTAAGTTTATGATATTAGAATTAGCATCTAGACAAGGAATTAGTGTGCTAATTACATTCAAAAGAAAGAAAATCGTTTATAGTGCATATGGTTATATATATGGCTTGTGAAAGTACAAAAATTGGTAGTTAGTTTGTGAACTAAACTGTAAATTGAGTCTAGAATATGTTAATTCATTAAGAAACGAAGAGAATGCAATTTGAATGAGTTATTGATGTAGTATTGAGACCTCAGTGTTAAATTTTGTCAAGGATGTCAAAAATAGAGTTTTTGTATAAAACATAGAATTCAAAGGATTTAAATTGGTTGTAGTTGTTGTTTAATTGTTCTAAGTTGGTATATATGTGATGAACAATGTTTATATGGGTTCTATATCATTTGGGTATGTTTAATTTACTATTTTGTGGATGGAATTCGTGATAGTTGGGTTGAGTAGAGTGTTACGAACAGACTGCGTAGTTTATGTCTGCGCACCAGTGCAACTGCGCTGGTGTCAAGGCCAGAAATGGCGCAGCTGCGCTGGTCCCAGGTATAAATATGGCGCATCTGCACCATACCCAGATCAGAGGTAGTAATGCATGTTGGTTATGCAAACCTTAAAAACTCATTGAAACCTAGTATAATGAAATAATAATGTGATGAGCATGTAATAAAGAGACTAAAACAGATTTATATCATGTAGTTGGTAATTCTAAAGTTGTAAAATTAGTAAGTTGTGAAAACGATACGTTGTGATTTATTGAACACATGAGTTAGTAAATAAGTGTTTCAAATCTAATGCTTGTGATTTCTGAAGTGTATATAGTGTGAATTGAAACTTGTACTAAAGTAACAAGTTTAACTAAAAGTGAGTTCTATTTTGGAAAGTGGATGTTAGTATGTCTAATAGATGCTGTGATTATAATAATATGTGTAGGTGAACGTGAGTTGTAAATTATAGCTTACGCACGAGGCAAGTTCATTTCCCTAAACTTTAATTGAGCAAGTTCTTTATCTCTAAATTTTATTTGATTAAGCTCTAACCCTAATTTTATTCGAGCAAGTTTTGAACTCTAATCGTTGTTTGATTTATCCTAACTTGTTTATAGTTAAGCAAGTTCCCCTAGTTTCATTCTTTTTATAATAAATGCAAGTTCTTGAACTCTAATCTCTAACTGAGTTATTCTATTTCATTTACTTTACGCAAATTGAAATCTTATTGTCATTTTGAGCAAGTTTTGTTCTCAGCTTGTTATTCATTAATGCATGTTCAATGACTTAATTCTCTTATTTGACAATATCATAACCTTAGCTTAATATTGTTCAAGCAGGGTTTATTGTTTTATTCAATGTTTATGCTTTTTAGTTTATTTCTAAGCATGAGTTTGATATATAGTTGGTTCACCTATGATTCTTAATTGTTCCACATTATGTTGTTATTGATCACTCGTAGAGTTATTAAACTTTGTTGATTCAACTAATCTTTTAGTTGATGATTGTTAAACTCTAAATTACCCTTGAAGCTTATCAAAACCAAACTTTCTTTGATGCAGACTTGTACTCTAAAATTGAGAAGAACAACCCTATTATAGGGAAATTATTTTACGCGATGCGTTTAGATGTTTGTGCACAATACATGCTACGAATGGCTGATCACCCTAAGTACGGGGAGTCCCTACAGTATGACTGTCTAGGTTAAAGTTGAAAGATTACTTATAACCTTGGACATAGTTCGTGGTCTTGTGACCCTCAGATATATTTCATATTCTGAACTCTGTTCTTATTATCATTAATAGAGTATTATTCAATTCTGTTGAGCCAAGTCCTTGGCGGTTATTATGTTGTTGTTATTAATTGCTATTCCAAGTGAGTATTTTTTTTGCTCACTCTTGTATAAATTTAATTATTGCAGCTAAGGTTGAGAAGGTCGATGAACCTACCACTAGCAAAGGAAAAGGAAAAATAAGCAAGTGATGAAGACTTGTAATTTATTTGCTTTCATAATAATAGACTTTATATTAAATGATGTGATGTAACTAATCTAATTTTTTCGCACTTGATGTATGTTAAAGGTTAGATAACCTGGGATGTAAGACCCCAACTTTTTTGAATAAAGAATAATTTTTCTCGAAATATATTTTTGAATATTATGGTGTGGATATGATATAATGTTATAGTTGTGGGTAATATTTGGAAAAATTTTCAAAGTAAGCAAGTTGATATAAAATATTCGTTGCGTCAGTGAATATTCGATTGGTCGGGGAATATTCATTTTAACAGGGAATATTAAATGCGGCGACTACACAATCATTGGTGGACCCCACAACGGAAGTATTGTCGTAGTTAGAAAATGACATAAATATCTTTTATAAAAATAACGGTGAAGTTTTACTGCTTAATCATTGAACTACACCGGTGGTAAAGAAATGCGATGTCTGGCGTGGTTGCATAATAGCACACGGTATTGATTATTGATGCTTACGTGAGAAGTCACTCAGTTATACTCAATTATTGCTACAGTAATTGTTGCATAGTATCTCATGTTATTTGATTCAATTATTGTCACATTATCATCTACATAATATTTTATATTATTAAATCAATAATTGAGACAATAAAGTTATTCATATTATTATTTGCAATATTGACAATGTCTAGAAAGTTCTATCGAGGAGAGGTTTGGTCACCTAATTGCGCGCCAATAGGGAAAAATCCTTATTGGAATGCCCCCTCTTTCCTGGGAACGATCTGATTGTTAAATGTTGTGAGTTATAATATTAATGATGAATAATTGTTGAAGTATTAAGAATGTGTTTATTGAAGATAAGTGAATTACAAAAGTTAAAGGGGAATAATGCAAACTTGGAAAACTTTAGGGGTACTAAAGTAAATAAGTTAAATCAATCTGGACCGTTGATGGTAGTTTTAATAGTAAATCAATCTAGACCATTGATGGTGGTTTTAAAAGTAAATCAATCTGGACCGTCGGTGGTGGTTTTAAAAGTAAATCAATCTGGACCTTCGGTTGTGGTTTTAATAGTAATCAATATGGACCATCCATTCTAATAGTGAATCAATTTGGACCGTTCGTGAATTAGTTACTATTTAGTCCATTCTCCTATAAATAGAAGCTTAATTCTTCTTTCATTCTCACCAAATCACTGAGATTAACAAGAGACACTATAGAGAGAGAAACTATAGAGAGCAAGAAGAAGAGTATTCTGCTACTTCACTTTTGCAGTATCCAGCTTTCTACTAAGGTAAGGGGTATTATTTCTTTCTTATTCATAAGGAATACTATTTTTTGTATTCATCCTTTAGTATGTCGGAATAACCTGTCTACGCGGATTACGTACCGTATAATAGGTGAAAATCCATTTGCTGTTTTCGTATGTTAATTCTTTTCATATTCTTAAATCTAAACTTACTATGGTAAGTATTGCTTCTATAATCCTTGAAATTAATGGAATATCCGTGAGTTTTGCGCTTCATCCAGTATCATTTTATTGGAATATTGATATGAACTTTCTTATTAAATATCAATATTTTTACCTAAAGTACTATTCACGAGTTACTATTTATGGGTTACTATTCACCTGATTACTATTCACTATAATATTATTCACTCGGGTTTTCGGGGTACTCTTCATGCTGGGGTACTATTCACGAGTTACTATTCATGGGTTACTATTCACCCGATTACTATTCACTCAAATATTGTTCACTTTCGAATTATTTGGGTACTTTTCATGTCGGGGTACTATTCACTTGGTACTATTCCCAAAGTACTATTCATATGGTACTATTCATTTGGGTCTTATTCACCTAAAAAAATTATTTCTTTTCTGTCCAAATTATTTTAGATATATGGAATATGATGTAATTCGGTAATCATATTATTGATTACACGAATAATTCTTGGCAATTAATTAATATTGTTGTATAAATGAATATTCTTGCTAAGAGTTAATTAGCCTTAACATAGTCCTAAGTTAAATGATAAATTTTTAAATCATAGATTTAGCAACATATTTTGATTATTATTATTATTGTTTTTTTGACCTCTTGCTATAGTTAATTAGCTCAACAAAATATTGAATATTTATTTTTATTATTATTTTTTTTTTGCACAACTAGCAAAATATTGAATATTAGCCAAAAAATAAAAATAACTAGCAACCTAAATTAGCTATAACACAAAATAGAAATCACATATATCAACCCTTAATAGTACACCTACCCACCGCCCCTACCATCACTTCATTTACATGCTTGATTGCTTGCTTTTTTTTTTTTTTTGTCATGCCTAGCAGTATCCTTAAAGCAAAACAAAATCATGAAGCACCCAAAATTATACACACACACGAAGCCTTCTTTCTTTTTCCTATACATGCTTTGTGTTTTTTTTTTTCTTCCACTACGAAAATCATTATGCATTCATGCAAATTAATTTATTTAGTTTGAAAGCACATGGTAATTATTAATTTAGCATGCATACATCTAGTTAAGCATACTAATTTTACAAACAACACAAAATATCCACACTACTTCAAAAAGAAAACAAGTGTGCACTAGAAATTAAATGGAAAGTAAATTTATTTAACTAATTTATCTATATACCTTAGCTTGGAAAAATAGATTTGGTTGCCAAGATGAAAGCTACTGCTTCTACCCTTCTACCTAGCTGCCGAACACCACCTTCTCTATTTGGTTCTTGTTTTATTTTTTGTAAAGAAACAACTAGAACAAGGGGTTTATATATACCAAAAAAAAGTGCATAAATTAATTAAAGTATTCATGGCCATCCCCTACTATACTTTATAGCAGCCTAAGTGTTCTAAGACATCCCATCACACATGTCCATAGTACTGCCAACAACCAAAAGAAAATACACGCAAGCTCCCCTTTTCTCTTGGATACAAAGGTTCTAAATGATAGCCTAAATCATGGGTAATACCCAATTCTCTAGAACTTAGTAAAGTGAAATTGAGTATTACTCCCCAAGGCTAATTCACTTATAATCAACATAGTTCTTTACTTGTACTAGTCATGAAAAGTAGTGAAAAAAATTTCCATAAAATTTGCCACCATGCTAATTGCGAAAATGAGTGGAAAAAAAAAAAATGAGGTTGCTAAATTAAATAAAATGGGTAGACAAAAAATTTTACATAATTCATTAAAAATAAAGTGGGTGAATAATAACATGGCGGTAAAAAATAAATGGTCAGAAAAATAAATGGGTAGGTAATAACATGGCTGCCGAAAAATAAATGGGTGGGTAAAATAATTCACATGGCTAGGTTTTATTTCTCTTGGGTTTACACACATAACATTAAGCTTGTACTCTATTTGGCTATCCACACACCCCAACCGAAATTGCAAGCAACATAATAGTTTGGCTAGAAAACTCATTAAGTCTATCTACTAATTCAATTTAGGCCTACCACCTTATCCTACCATATTATTATTTGGATTTTAAACATGTAGACACTTAAATATTAATGCAGCAATTTAATTAATTTAATTTACCCAAATAACACTAAATTACACATCACCTTAATAATTATTAATAAGTTGGGCTATATCACATAATTTAAGTTACTCACAAAATGATTTAGTCTTTCCGACAAAGCTTTCAATCAAATCAAGGATTTATCAATACTACGATATAATTAAATAAATTAATTATATACCACCTCTCTTATTGACGTCTTATACTTAGTAATGCATTCCTTCTTTAATTTATTCCTCACTAATTCCATCATTGTGTCACACAAGACATTTCATAAACATATCATAATTCTCCACATCTTATCAATTATTAAAAGTTCAATTTAATTCAATTGAGTTACTCACCTCATTCCATGTAAGCATTTATAAAATAAAAATCACAGGCTCTATTTATATAAATATTAATATTAAATCATAAAATTTATGGTTATTACATCCTCTCCCCCTTATAAAAATTCCGTCCTCGGAATTGATACAAGGTTACACAAAAAGATGGGGATAGTCTCTCGTCATCCTATCTTCTAATTCCTATGTGGCCTCCTCGACATCGTGGTTTCGCCAAACAACCTTTACAGAAGATATAACTTTGTTTCTTAGCGTTTGTTCTTTCTTATCTATTATCTGAACAGGAATATCTTCATATACCAGATTCTTCTCTACTTGAATGGGCTCATAGGAAATCACGTGCTTATAGTCGAGACTTATCTGGGACGTAGTAATGCGAAATGTGAAACACGTTGTGGATGTGTTCGATTCGGTGGTAAAAACTTTGTATGCCACTTATTACACTCGCTTGATATCTCGAATGGTCCTATGAACCTCGGACTCAATTTTCCTTTCTTTCCGAATCTGATCTTTCCCTTCCAAGGAGATACCTTCAAAAACACAAAACTACCGACTTCAAAGTCTCGGTTCTGGCGATGCAAATCGGCATACTTCTTTTGGCGATCTTGAGCTGCTACCAATCTACCCCTTATTGTTGTTACCACGTCGACCATTTGCTGGACTAATTCTGGTCCCAAAAGTCGTCGTTCTCCGACTTCATCCCAACATAATGGTGTTCTACACTTTCTCCGTAAAAGAGCTTCATATGGCGGCATCTGGAATACTGCATGATAGCTATTATTGTGGCGAATTCTACCAATGGTAAATGGTCGTCCCAATTCCCCTTGAAGTCCATCACGCAAGCTCTCAGCATGTCCCTCAACGTTTATATGGTTCGTTCACTTTGCCGTCGGTTTGAGGGTGATAAGCAGTACTTAATCTCAATTGAGTTCCCATTCGTTCCTCGCAAACTTTTCCGAATTTTGACGTGAAACGCGGATCTCGATCGGAGACAATCGACACCCCGGCACTCCATGTCGCGATCGATTTCCTTTACATACAAATTTGCTAAGCGGTTCAAATTGAATCGAATCTTGATGGGTAGAAAATGAAATTTGTCTTTGTTAGTGGGTCCACAATAACCCAAATGGCATCATAACCCTTACGTATGTAGGAAGTCCAACCACGAAGTCCATCGTAATGTGCTCCCATTTCCATTCTGGTATTTCCAGCGGTTGAAGTAGTCCACTTGGCCTCTGGTGTTCTTCTTTGACTCTTTGACAAGTAAGACATCTGCTAACACACTCTGCAACCTCTCTTTTCAAATTAGGCCACCAAAAATGGTGTCGAAGATCCCGGTACATTTTTGTGCCTCCTGGATGTACAGAATACGTCGTATTGTGTGCTTCGTGTAGGATTTCCTCTCTTAGTTCGATTACAGCTGGCACCCATACTCGACCCTCAAACCTCAATATACCGTCCTTATCTACTTTGAACCTTTCTTCCTTATCTTCTACTATTCTCTTCTTTATCTTCTCACATTCTTCATCTTTCTCTTGTGCTTCCTTTATTCTATCCAATAACGTCGGGTGAGCTCTCATCATGAGTAATTTTCCTTCCGCTTCTTTTGGTTCCTCCACCTCTATTTCCAACTTTTCCATTTCTCTTATTAATTCCTCTTGAGTTGTCAATTTGAATAACTTCTCCTTTCCTTTTCTACTCAAAGCGTCGGCTACAACGTTTGCTTTTCCTGGTGATAAAGAATTTCACAGTCGTAATCCTTGATTAGTTCCAACCACCTTCTTTGTCGCATGTTCAACTCCTTCTGTGTGAAGATATATTTCAGACTCTTGTGATCCGTATATATCTCACATTTTTCTCCATACAAATAGTGCCTCCATATCTTCAATGCAAAGACTACCGCCGCTAACTCCAAGTCATGGGTAGGGTATCGTTTTTCGAAATCTTTCGACTGTCGTGAGGCATATGCAATAACCTTGCCATGTTGCATTAGCACACAACCAAGTCCTCTATGCGATGCATCACTATACACCACAAATCCTCCCGTATCATCTGGTAATGATAATACAGGCGCCTCACTCAACCTCCTCTTCAATTCTTTGAAACTCTCCTCGCATTTATCCGTCCACACGAACTTCTCTGTCTTCCTTGTTAGATTGGTCAGCGGGGTTGCTATGTTAGAAAAATCTTGGATAAATCTTCGATAGTACCCGGCTAAACCTAAGAAACTCCAAACTTCTGTTGGCGTCTTCGGCTGTTCCTAGTTACTTATCGCTTCCACCTTTGCAGGATCCACGAAAATTCCATTTTGATCTATCACGTGTCCTAGAAATTGAACCCTTTCCATCCAAAATTCACATTTTGAAAATTTAGCGTACATCTTTTCCCTTCTCAATGCTTCCAATACCATCTTCAGGTGTTCGGCGTGCTCTTCCTTCGTCTTTGAATAAATCAAAATGTCATTGATAAATACTACTACGAACTTATCTAAGTATGGCTTGAAAACCCGGTTCATCAAGTCCATGAATGCTGCCGGAGCATTGGTTAACCCAAATGACATCACTAGAAATTCATAATGTCCGTAGCGAGTTCGAAGCGCCATCTTTTGTATGTCCTCCTCTCGCACTTTCAACTGATGATAACCCGTTCATAAATCTATCTTGGAAAAACACTTCGCTCCCTTCAGTTGATCGAAAAGGTCGTTTATCCTTGGCAATGGATATCTATTCTTAATTGTCACTCGGTTCAACTCCCGATAATCGATACAGAGCCTCATCGATCCATCCTTTTTCTTTACTAACAACACTGGTGCTCCCCAAGGAGACACACTTTGTCGAATGTAACCCTTATCTAGTAACTCTTGCAATTGAATCATCAATTCCTTCATTTCTACTGGCGGCATATGATATGGGGCTTTCGAAATTGGTGCGGTTCCCGGTGCTAAGTCTATTATGAATTCAATTTCTCTGTCTGGCGGAAGACCAGGCAGTTCATCTGGAAACACGTCTTGGAAATCTCTTACCACTGATATATCTTTCATTTCTATTCCCTTTTTCTGAGTGTCCACTATATAGGCTAAATAACCTACACATCCTTTCTTTAACAATTTCTTAGCCTGCATCATCGTAAGGCAACACGATTGCTTGAGCGATGAGTTACCGTAAAACACTACCTTAGACCGATTTGAGGTCTGAAGGTTCACACTCTTCTTCTGACAATCGATTATCGCAGTGTGGCCGGATAACCAATCCATTCCTAATATCACATCAAACTCTCCCAGTTTAATCGAATTAAGTCTACGTTTAGTTCGTGACCTCTAATGTTTGCACAATAGTTTCGGTAAACAAACTCTATGGAAATTACTTCCTTATTCGCAATCTCTACGTTCAATGAATTTTCTAAATGTTCGGAGGTATATTTTTGAGTCGATTAGCAAATTCTTGATACTGAAAGGAATAGGTAGCACCAATCAAATAATACATAGGCATTTATATTATTGATTGGGAGAATACCGACACCACGTCCCTTGCGATCATTTGCGTCTTGAGCGATCGTGTTAAAGGTTCGGGCGATCGATTGGTTGGATTGCGTTGGTCCATCGATCATCGACTTGCCCCCCTCCTGTTGGCCGCTTCTCCGTTGCTCCCCTTCTTTGGGCAATCCTTGATTTGATGCTCGGTTGAGCCACACGCTAAAAACATCCTTGATCTTTTTCGACTTTGGGCGGTTGGGTGAAATGTGCCCTTCTTGGCATGATTGTAGCGAACACATTGCGCCCTTCCAAAGATTCCAATTGATGGTTCTTCCCACATTTTTAGCAAGCTTCACTTCTTTTCTTAAACCCTCCTTGATAACTTTCTCGATCGTTGATGTTTGGTTTGTTGGTATTGTTGTTGTTGTTGTTGTTGTTGCGGTTATCCCATTTCTTCTTTCCCAGATAACTTCCACCACTGCTACTCCCTCCACGAGTTTCTCCCCAATATTCTTGTTCTTCTTCTCCTTGTTGTATTGGCTCAATGCCTCGCTACCTCCCTCAAAGAATTATCGCCTTTCTCGAATAATGTGGCGAACAAGTCGATTTGAAGGATGACACCTTGTTGAACAACCAAGGTTTTAGTCCAAGTTCAAAGCGTCGAGATTTCCTTTTCTTGATGTCTACTTGATGTGTTGCGAATCATGCGAGTTCATTGAACTTGGCACATCTTGTGCCACCGCATCTCCCCTTGTTTTAGTTCTAGAAACTTTACCTCCATCCTATTCTTCATGCTCTTCGGGAAGTAATTCTCGAAGAACAAAGTCTTAAACCTTTCCCAGGTTATAGTCCCTTCTCCCGCCCTCTGTTGATTTGCTTCCCACCAGTAGTTTGCTTCACCCCTCATCATATATGTAGCGAACACGGTTTTCTGGTCTTCACCCACACGAGCAATGGCGAAGGCTTTCTCCATTTCCTTGATCCACGTTTGCGCTACGATAGGATCGGTAGTACCCATGAATTCTGGAGGTCCCACACTCTTAAAGTCCTTGAAGTTTGCGACTGGAGCTACTTGGGGAATGGGTGGTACTTGTTCATTTCTTCCCCTAAGAGCCTCCCCTAACAAATCTACAAGCCTCTGAATGGGATCTACTTGTCCTCTCTCATCATTAACCGACTCTTCCGGTGCAGTTAATCTACGTCTGGGCGGCATTTTTTTGCATCACAAAACTTCCATTTTTATTATCTAATTATATTACTTAAACAATTCTCCATAAAAGGAATAAGATTTCAGAATACATTTCAGAACAAGATCATTTATATTCATATGCCAAATTGTTACATTACATGTTTATCTCTAGCATACTTCTATAAACGACACAACTTATCCCCTAATATCACAAAAGGTGGGGACAACCATTAACATACTACCCCTCTAATATAACTCAAAAGTTTGGGGCTTACAACTATCTCACATTCTACATAAAAGACTGAAATTACAACAACAGATAATACACCACATAACGAACTACAACTAATAACTTTTAACGCCTAGACTTAATCCATCATTCCGCGCTCCACAGCGCTCTGGTACTCCCTCTGAGTTATGTGCACCACCAAATCTCGAATTATGGTGTGCTTAAGTGCATCCCTGCTCTGCCGGGTAGTGATTTACCCCATCAATCAGTCTCTCCATGGCCAAATGCGCCTTTGCATAGCCCATCCTATTCATCTTCCTCCTTTTGCACCTCACTTCATCTTCTAGATCGTTAGCCCTATCATTGGCCCTTTCCACTTCTCTTGAAAATGGATCCTATCCATTACCTCCATCTCTAATCGAGTACGGATAGCTTCCTTCTCATCCTCTCGCTCAACTCCTCTCTGCTCATTTCTTCCAATTTCCTGCCGGGTTCTACATTCCTAGCCACCGCCTGCATATAAAACAAAGCCCCCATCTGGATCCCTGCCTCCTTACGGTGAGCAATCTCCACCTCCATCTCCTGCATCACTAACTTTCTCTAGTGGTCTTCGTCCCCTCGGCTTTTGGAACTCAGACTCCCTATCCCTAGCCTCAGCCTCTAACTCCTCAACTCTTCACCCCCAACTCTAAAATCTGCTCCTCATACTCCCCCAACATCCTATCCTCAAAAGTAGCCTCGTCGGAGTCCCCCATGGGTTCGTCCACCATACGCTCCTCCATAGGCTCCTCCTCTGGATCAGACTCCTCGGGTATTGGCTCCATCTCCTCTTCCTCATCATCATCATCGATAGGGACTACAGTTGATATAGGCTCCGCTATCAATGGTGCCTCATATACCACGTGTATGTCACGCTCTCCTCTTCTACTACTTCTGCTAGGTCCTCCCATGTCGAAGTAATCCTACAATCACCAACACAAGACAAAACAAACAACAACTCCATTAGAATGTTAAATAACATAAGTTCAATGTGTAGAATGAAGTTATATTCTGTAACATGCTAAGTCCATCTCTATGAAAACTCTACATGAGTTTCATCCCTTTTTATCTTCTAAGTTCTCCTAAGTTATAATCTAAGGGCTCTCGCTCCAAGGGTTTATAACTATAGCTTTGATACCAACCTGTGACGCCCCCAAAATTCGGACACCCATATCTCGAATTCGGTGCATCACGTGCAACTACGAATATCATACTAAATCATTAACAACGGAAATAATAGAATAATTTACATTGATATAATATAAATATTAAGCGTCCCAAAGGTACCGTAACCATTACTACGACAATTCGAGGATTTACTTAAACATAACTTAATCATTCTTGAATACATCATAACAAGCATAACAATAATAATAATACTTCTAGTCTTAAGGACTAAGTTATTTTGTCGCCTTGCCCTTTCCTTTGTCCTTTCCTGAAGTACCGCCTTGCTCTGCCTTAACTGAAAGGTTTTAGGAAGCAAGAATGAGCAACAAGTTTGCCCAATAATAATATAGCCTTTCAAGAAGAACAAGCAGTTATAGCATTTAAATCTTTCAAGGGTATAATAATAATTGGTAGTTCGAGGATATCAAGAAATATCAAGAGTATTCAATAGGTGTCGCTATAGACTTGAAGGATATCAACAACTTTCAAAATTTATTCATTTCGAGGTTCAATATGAATGAGCATTTATCTCTTTGGCATACTTCTATAAACGACCTGAACTTATCCCTAATATCAGGTGGGGAGAACTCTTACTAGAATTATCACATCTCCATTCCTAGCCTCGGCCTCCCAACTCCTCGACTCTCTCTCCATCTCCTAACTTTCTTTCTCTCAAAAACTCAGACTCCTCAACTCTCCCCTGACTCCTCAAAATCTCACTCCCCCAACATCCTATCCTCAAAAGTCGCTTGAGTCCCCCATGGGTTCGCTCCACCATACGCTCCTCCATAGGCTCCTCCTGCAGATCGCACTCCTCGGTATTGGCTCCATCTCCTCTTCCTCATCATCATCATCGATAGGGACTACAGGTTGATATAGGCTCCGCTATCAATGGTGCCTCATATACCACGTGTATGTCACGCTGCTCCTCTTCTACTACTCGGCTAGGTCCTCCCATGTTAGTCATCCTACAATCACCAACACAAGACAAAACAAACAACAACTCCATTAGAATGTTAAATAACATAAGTTCATTGTGTAGAATGAAGTTATATTCTGTAACACGCTAAGTCCATCTCTATGAAAACTCTATATGAGTTTCATCCCTTTCTATCTTCTAAGTTCTCCTAAGTTATAATCTAAGGGCTCTACCCTCTAAGGTTTATAACTATAGCTTTGATACCAAACCCATGGCGCCCCCAAATTCGGACACCCATATCTCGGATTCGAATTGCATCACGTGCAACTACTTAATATCTTA
Organism: Panax quinquefolius; assembly: GCA_020205615.1. Taxonomy (NCBI): domain Eukaryota; kingdom Viridiplantae; phylum Streptophyta; class Magnoliopsida; order Apiales; family Araliaceae; genus Panax; species Panax quinquefolius. The sequence continues at coordinate 47,765,036 of CM035161.1, forward strand.
CTAAATCATTAACAACTAAATAATAGAATAATTTACATTGATATAATATAAATATTCATTCCAAGGTACCGTAACCATTACTACGACAATTGAGGATTTACTTAAACATAACTTAATCATTCTTGAATATATCATAACAAGCATAACAATAATAATAATACTTCTAGTCTTAAGGACTAAGTTATTTTGTCGCCTTTCTTTCCTTTGTCCTTTCTGAAGTACCGCTTGCTCATTTTAACCGAAAGGTTTTAGAAAGCAAGAATGAGCAACAAGTTTGCCCAATGAAGTAATATAGCCGTAAGAACAAGCGATTTATAGCATTTAAATCTTTCAAGGTATAATAATAATTGGTAGTTCGAGGATATCAAGAAATATCAAGAGTATTCAATAGGTGTCGCTATAGACTTGAAGGATATCAACAACTTTCGTGATTTATTCATTTGAGGTTCAATATGAATGAGCACCGAAAGGTCGGCTAGACTAAGAACTCTTACTAGAATTAACGATATTACAGTAATCCAATATAAGCGAGTACAACAGGTGATCACCTTAAAGTACCCTACGTTATGCATAACATTTAATCATACTTATATGCATGCGTCGCTTTTACGACACAATATATAATTTCCCTCCAACGAGGGTTGTTCATCTCGATGAGATTTACGATAGTCGAAACAAGATCATTTATATTCATATGCCAAATTGTTACATTACATGTTTATCTCTCAGCATACTTCTATAAACGATACAACTTATCCCCTAATATCACAAAAGGTGGGGACAACCATTAACATACTACCCTCTAATATAACTCAAAAAGTTTGGGGCTTACAACTATCTCACATTCTACATAAAAGACCTAAAATTACAACAACGGATAATACACCACATAATGAACTACAACTAATAACTTTTAACGCCTGGACTTAATCCATCATTCCGCTCCCACAGTCATTCTCTGGTACTCCTCCGAGTCATGTGCACCACCAAATCTCGGCTTATGGTGTGCCGTCCATCCATCTTTCTGTCGGGTAGTGATTTACCCCATCAATCGGGCCTCTCTATGGTCATGCACCCATAGATAGCCCATCCTATTCATCTTCCTCCTTTTGCACCTCACTTCATCTTCTAGATCGTTAGCCCTATCATTGGCCCTTTCCAATTCTCTTGAAATGGATCCTATCCATTACCTCCATCTCTAACCCGAGTACGGATAGCTTCCTTCTCTGTCCTCTCGCTCAACTCCCTCTGCTCCATTTCTTCCAATTTCCCTGTCAGTTCTACATTCCTAGCCACCGCCCTGTGAAACAAAGCCCCCATCTGGATCCCTGCCTCCTTACGGTGAGCAATCTCCACCTCCATCTCCTGCATCACTAACTTTCTCTAGTGGTCTTCGTCCCCCAGCTTTTGGAACTCAGACTCCCTGTCCTTAGCCTCAGCCTCTAACTCCTCAACTCTTCACCCTAACTCTAAAATCTGCTCCTCATACTCCCCCAACATCCTATCCTCAAAAGTAGCCTCGTCGGAGTCCCCCATGGGTTCGTCCACCATACGCTCCTCCATAGGCTCCTCCTCTAGATCAGACTCCTCAGGTATTGGCTCCATCTCCTCTTCCTCATCATCATCATCGATAGGGACTACAGTTGATATAGGCTCCGCTATCAATGGTGCCTCATATACCACGTGTATGTCACGCTGCTCCTCTTCTACTACTCGGCTAGGTCCTCCCATGTTAGTCATCCTACAATCACCAACACAAGACAAAACAAACAACAACTCCATTAGAATGTTAAATAACATAAGTTCATTGTGTAGAATGAAGTTATATTCTGTAACACGCTAAGTCCATCTCTATGAAAACTCTATATGAGTTTCATCCCTTTCTATCTTCTAAGTTCTCCTAAGTTATAATCTAAGGGCTCTCACTCCTAAGGTTTATAACTATAGCTTTGATACCAAACCTGTGACGCCCCCAAAATTCGGACACCCATATCTCGAATTCGGTGCATCACGTGCAACTACGAATATCTTACTAAATCATTAACAACGGAAATAATAGAATAATTTACATTGATATAATATAAATATTCGCGTCCCAAGGTACCGTAACCATTACTACGACAATTCAGGGATTTACTTAAACATAACTTAATCATTCTTGAATATATCATAACAAGCATAACAATAATAATAATACTTCTAGTCTTAAGGACTAAGTTATTTTGTCGCCTTGCCTTTCCTTTTGTCCTTTCTCAAGTACCGCTTGCTTGCTTTAACTGAAAGGTTTTAGGAAGCAAGAATGAGCAACAAGTTTGCCCAAAGAAGTAATATAGCCAAGAACAAGCAAGCGGCTATAGCATTTAAATCTTTCAAGGTATAATAATAATTGGTAGTTCGAGGATATCAAGAAATATCAAGAGTATTCAATAGGTGTCGCTTTATAGACTTGAAGGATATCAACAACTTTCGTGATTTATTCATTTCGAGGTTCAATATGAATGAGCACCGAAAGCGGTCTACTAGGGACTAAGAACTCTTACTAGAATTAACAATGATTACACGTAATCCAATATAAACGAGTACAACAGTGATCGGCAACTAAAGTACCCTACGTTATGCATAACATTTAATCATACTTACGTATGCTTGCGTCTTTTCACGACAATATATAATTTCCCCTCAACGAGGGTTGTTCATCTCAAGAGATTTACGATAGTCCTTTTCAAGTCAATTGGTTTGGATAGCTTTTAACACATAATAATAGTCTAGTCGAATCAAAGGCTTAGACAAATTTTTATAATGCATTTAAGAACGATAAGTCCAATGCTTAACAACGTCCAAGGTATATAAATGATTTTCGAATAAAACAAATATTTGCTTGAGACAAAAATTCGAATGTATACAAAGTAAGAAGTAAGGAACTTGCCTCGTTAAATGTGATTATGTTTACCTTGACACCTCGCCACGATATCGCCAATGATATAATAATATAGCCGCATAAATTAGTGGTTGTTGAAACCCAACTTACTTTTAGCTATTAATCGCACGTCATCCTAGTTTAAGGTACTAGTCTCTCATACAATATATAATTTTGAAAATACTACATTTCTTACTTACTACACAATTATGCTCACAAATAAGAAAACTATGCACATAACATTAATTTATTAAATCAAGTTGCTCAAATTAGTTATCTCAACTAATTTCATTAATTAGAGTTTAAAATGACATTACACTATTCCGCTTGATTACCATCATAAACCCTTACTCACTTTCTTTTCAATTTTTTACATGTTAGTAATGTCACATTAGAATGTAGTGTAAAGGTAAATATTTTCCTCTTGATAATTATATTACTTTTATTAAAGGTAATACACCTACCCTTTTCATTACTTCCCTTAAAATATATGCACATAAAGGTCACAATAAAAGTTTTAATGTTATTATTAAATTAGTTTAGTGTACCGATTTATAGCTCTTTAAATCTTCACATTGCCTACATTTTAAATGTTTAAGATTACATAATAGGTAAGGCTAAAAGGATCTTTAATTCCTTGTACACTAGCAACCGAAATTAGCCTTAAAAATATAGCAACATCCTTATTGCATGAAAATAAAAATAACATGTAGCAACATATTATTGATTATGCCACAATTAATTATATTGTTGTACAACTAGACCTCTTGCTAAGAGTTAATTAGCCTTAACATAGCAGGTAAGGCTGAAAGATTTTATTTTATTATTATTATTATTATTATTATTATTATTATTATTATTATTATTATTATTATTATTATTATTATTATTATTATTATTATTTTGCATAGCAGCTCACCAAAATATTGAATATGTACAGAAATTTTTCTTGCACAACTAGCAACCGAAATTAGCCAAAAAATAAAAATAAAGCAGCACTTCTATAACACAAAATAGAAATCAACCCTTAATAGGTACACCTACCCGCCCTTACCATCACTTCATTTACATGCTTGATTGCTTGCTTTTTTTTTTTTGTTCATGCCTAGCAGTATCCTTAAAGCAAAACAAAATCATGAAGCACCCAAAATTATACACACACACGCAGCCTTCTTTCTTTTTCCTATACATGCTTTGTGTTTTTTTTTTCTTCCACTACGAAAATCATTATGCATTCATGCAAATTAATTTATTTAGTTTGAAAGCACATGATAATTATTAATTTAGCATGCATACATCTAGTTAAGCATACTAATTTTACAAACAACACAAAATATCCACACTACTTCAAAAAGAAAACAAGTGTGCACTAGAAATTAAATGGAAAGTAAATTTATTTAACTAATTTATCTATATACCTTAGCTTGGAAAAATAGATTTGGTTGCTAAGATGAAAGCTACAGCTGCTACCCTTCTACCTAGCCGTGCCAAAACCACCTTCTCTATTTGGTTCTTGTTTTATTTTTGTAAAGAAACAACTAGATGCAAGGGTTTATATATACCAAAAAAAAAGTGCATAAATTAATTAAAGTATCCACGGCCATCCCTACTATACTTTATAGCAAACTTAAGTGTTCTAAGACATCCCATCACACATGTCCATAAGATCGCCAACACCCAAAAGAAAAATACACGCAAGCTCCCTTTTCTCGGATACAAAGGTTCTAAATGATAGCTTAAATCATGGGTAATACCCAATTCTCTAGAACTTAGTAAAGTGAAATTGAGTATTACTCCCCAAGGCTAATTCACTTATATTCAACATAGTTGCTACTTGTACTTAATTTAAAAAAGTAGTGAAAAATTTCCATAAGGTTGCCACCATGCTAATCTATTAAATGAGTGGAAAAAAAACCATGAAATTTGCCAAATTAAATAAAATGGGTAGACAAAAATTTTATATGGTCATTTAAAATAAAGTGGTGAATAATAACATGGTCATTAAAAATAAATGGGTGGGTAATAACATGTCATTTGTTAAAAAAATAAATGGGTGGGTAAAATAATTCACATGGTTAGGTTTTATTTCTCTTGGGTTTACACACATAGCATTAAGCTTGTACTCTATTTGGCTAGCCACACACCCCAAACCTAAATTGCAAGCAACATAATAGTTTGGCTAGAAAACTCATTAAGTCTATCTACTAATTCAATTTAGGCCTACCACCTTATCCTACCATATTATTATTTGATTTTAAACATGTAGACACTTAAATATTAATGCAACAATTTAATTAATTTAATTTACCCAAATAACACTAAATTACACATCACCTTAATAATTATTAATAAGTTGGGCTATATCACATAATTTAAGTTACTCACAAAATGATTTAATCTTTCCGCATAAGCTTTCAATCAAATCAAGGATTTATCAATACTCTCATATAATTAAATAAATTAATTATATACCACCTCTCTTATTGACGTCTTATACTTAGTAATGCATTCCTTCTTTAATTTATTCCTCACTAATTCCATCATTGTATCGAATAAGACATTTTCATAAACCTATCATAATTCTCCACATCTTATCAATTATTAAAAGTTCAATTTAATTCAATTGAAGTTACTCACCTCATGCCATGTAAGCATTTATAAAATAAAATCACAGTGCTCTATTTATATAAATATTAATATTAAATCATAAAATTTACTATTATTACACTAGTTGAGCTTTCAACCTTTTCCTTTTGGTTCCATTGTTCTTCCTCGAGGCGAGAATGTAAATTTTAAACTAATTTTGGAGTAAGTAATGGTCCAAGATGGTTCTTATAGTAGTCCTCACTATTTTGTAAAAATAAGTGTGATAATAATTGTAATGAGAATTTTATTTTAGTTTGGATATTGTCTACGAGACAATATTTGTATTAAAACTCACAACATATGTGTTGTCGTATTTTGCACGACAGTTGTATAAATGAAGTTTGTATTTGAATTTTGTCTCCACGTATTCTTGCTATTTCGAACGAATGAGTTGTTTGGATCTATTTTGGAGGTGTCACATTTATTGTATGCAGACATACGCTTGTTGGGAGCCGATAACCCGAGTGTTTTGCTACTGGGTAACAACTCAGAGGCGAGTTTCTTTCAAGTGGAGGAGAATGACACAATTCGAATACGAAAATGAAGGGAAATCCAAGTCCAAGAAGGGTTAACACTGTTTTTGCCATAATTTTTGATCCGTTTAAAGTTACAGGGATTATAATATGTCAAATTGAAGTTTACGACAACTTCTACAAGGCATGTCACATTTTGGCCATGACGGACACCGTAAAAAGCCCAAAAAGACCTGTAAACATGTGATGCTAATGGGGTGGGCATTGTTGTTGTTGTTGTTTTATTTACTACTTGTTGCTTATTTCTAAGTAATCTATATATCTATATCCATGTATATAATAAATAGCAGAAAATCGTCAATTAACCCTAAAATTTAGGAAAAATCATTCAACACTAAATTTAAGAATAAATATCTAAAATTTAGGGAAAAAATTATTTCTTCATCTTTTATTTCATTTCAAAATATTTTTATCTATATTCTACTATCATATAATTATATTCTTATGACTATCACTTATTCCCATACATTTTTAATTTAGTTAGTGTTCTTTAGAATTCATATTTTTTATAACAATAATATCTAATAATACTATAATTAATATATTTGTATAGTACAATATAAAAAATAAAAAAATAGAAAAATAAAAAATAGAAAAAACTAAAAAATTATGTCAAAAACCGTCATTCACACAAATCACGAGCTAGTTTTAATATCAAATGCATTAATAATTGGCCCCATTTAGGATCGAACTACAAACCTCCAACTTGCACCACACACTACCATTGAGATATAGGGGTTTAATTTTATTATCAATGATATTCGATACTTTTGATTATATATGAAATTGTAATTTTTTTTATGTTAATTGTGATTTAAAATTATATATATGTGTGTGTGAGTGGGTGTAAAAATAAATATTTTAAATAATGTGTCACTTTAGTAACAACTAGTCAAAAAACTAGTCTACTGATTGCTTAAGAATTGGCCACTAACTCGCTTCTGACTTAACAACTATAAATGTATATATACTAATTCTCTAAATATTTAAAGCGCATAAGAATTAATACAAGATTTTATTATTACGATATTATTAATTAATTTATATACTTTCTCTATTTTGAAATATAAAATTATTATTAATTTTTAAAATCATTGAGATATTTCTTTTGTCTCAAAAGCTGTTATAGAATCTTTTAATTTTAGTCGATAAATAATAAATATTATAAATTATTTAAAATATAATCAAATAAAATATTTTAAAATTATATAAATTATATTAATTTTTATTAAAAATATCTCAACGGTGAATCTTATATTATGAAATGAACACTTTGTGAAAAAGGTACATATACTAATTCTCTAAACTTCTAATGTATATAAAAATATAAGAATTTGATATTTTTAAATAATATACATGATAGTTAAATTTTAATTTTAAAAATAACTAATATGTTAAAATAATAAATAAAAGAGGGAGCATGGGAAAGCGAGTCATTATAAAATAAAGCAAAAGTATTGGGTATTAGTATTTTTTTTTTCCAAAGAGCAGGGGAGACAAAATGCTCTAAATCCCTCCCTTCAATTTCCAATCTCCGTTGGGGCTCCGGCAATCCACCCGGTCAGAGAACTAGGGTTTCAGCCTGTAAAAGCTAGAGATATTGAGAATGGCGTCATCGTCTAGTAGTGGGCTGACATTCAAGCTCCACCTGTTGGTTATGGTAAACATATCGGATCACTACACTCGGGTCAAGTCTCAGTCACAAGGTCCTCTTCCGGCCAACGGCGGTGGTGACTCTGCCGCACCTCCTCCTCCACCGCCTAGGGTTTTCGGTTGCGTGATCGGCGTGCAGAGGGGCCGAACCGTTGAGATCTTCAACAGCTTCGAGCTTCTCTATGCTCAGTCTACTAACTCTCTAGACCGTGTCTTCCTCGAGAAGAAGCAAGAGCTATGTCAGTTATCTATCTCTAATATTTATATGCGTGTGCGCGCGCGAGCGCACACACACACACACACACATATATATATATATATATTATATTATTGTACACTTGTATATGGATACCATTTTACCTGATTTTAGGGTTTGCGGATACATTGAAAAAATGTTTTAATATAAATGGCGCAGATAAGAAAGTATTCCCTAACTTCTATATACTTGGATGGTATTCCACGGGGAGTGATGCACAGGAATCAGATATGGTTATTCACAAAGCAGTAAGTATTCTGTTAAGAATAGAAATACAAATTAAATAGTACTTAACAGTTTTATAAATGACTTACCTTTTATTGAACAAAATCTTAGGCTTATAAATAGCCTTTTACAAACTTAACAATCTTAGGCTTATAAATAGACTTTTACAAACTTAACAGAATGAGATGAAATAGCTCATGTTCTCAACTACTCAACGTGATGACTGCAACTAGAAAAATCAGGAAACACTAACCAAGAACCCTAAATACTAGGACTTATTCAAACAGAAAACAACAACTTTCTCTTCATTCCCTCCCTTAAACTAGTTACCAACTACAACTAGTTTAATTCAGGAGCTTGACAGACTCCCAACTGACGTGAAACCTCTGAAATGCATCCACTGTGAGGGGCTTTGTCATCACATCTGTCAGCTGATCTTGTGTTCCACAATAAACCAATTCAACTACTCCTTCTCGTGAGGTCACGAAAAAATGGAAACACATATCAATGTGCTTGCTTTGACCATGTAACACAGGATTTTTGACAACTTAATTGTGGAACTGTTATCAAAAAGAATTGTAGTACACTTACTTTCTTCCTGCACTCGACTTCTCAATTATTCTCTTCATCCAAACAAATTTTGACTAGCACAAGCACTGCAGCCACTTAACTCTGCTGGTGGTTGAAAGTGTGACTATAGGTTACTTTCTTGAGGACCAGTGCAATAGCTCCAGATCCCAACATGAAAACATAGCTTGATGTACTTTTCCCTGCCTTCTATATCTCCCGCATAGTCACTATCCAGCATATCGAACCAGATTTGCATATCCAACCAGATCTTCATATCCGCCCTTCTTGTAGAAAACTCCAAGTCCAATAGTTCCTTTCAAGTACCTTAGTATCCTCTTGGCTGCCATCAAATGCAGATCAGTTGGTTTTGGCCATGTACCGCTAATCAAGCTTAAAATCTGGCCTTGTAGTTGTTAAGTACATGAGGCATCCTACCATCTACTTAAACAAAGTCTCATCAACAGGAACCCCATTCTCATCTTTAAAAAGCTTACAACCTGGAACAATGGGATTATGAACTGATTTGCTGTTTTCCATCTTAAACCTCTTCAACACCTCCAAATCATACTTCCTCTGACAAATATAGATCCCATCTGACCTTTGCAAAACTTCTATGCCAAGAAAACCTCATTCTCCCCAAATTAGTCGTATCAAACTCCCTCAACATGGAATTCTTAAACTCAAGAACATCAATTCATCATTGCGAGAAATATTAAATCATCAACATATAAACCGACAACGAGAATCTTTACCTCCTTATTTGTCTTAATGAACAAAGTATGCTCACTATAACATTTCTCGAACCCTTCATTTATGAAATGTGTTATCACGATCGAACCAAGCTCGTGGAGCTTGTTTCACCATATAAAGCTTTCTTCAACTCAGAAACTTTTTTGAGGACTATTCTCCTACCATAATCCTTCTACCGCTCCACATACACTTCTTCATTAAGTCCCCATACAAAAAGGCGATTTGACATCAAGTCGATAGAGAGTCCACCCTTTTTGTTTGTAGAGCCACAATTATTCTCACGTGTGTCCATTCCATTCTCGCAACTAGTGCAAATACTTCACAGTAGTCTATCCTCGTTGCTGTGCATATACCCTTCGCCACCAAACGAGTCTACAAATTGTCCACTTCTCCATTCTCCTCGAGTTTGGTTTTATAAACCCACTTCACTCCAATCTTCTTTGCACCTTTAGGAAGATCAATGAGTTCCCACGTGTTGTTCCTCTTTATAGCCTGCATCTCCATGTCCATAGATGTCCTCCATTTGTCATGCTTCACCGCTTCCTCAAAATACACCGGATCTCACAAGCAAAAAGAGCCAAATTGACATTTGCATCTTCTTCCTCTCCGAAAGTCCTTCCCGCACGTAATCTCTCATCCACCCTGGAGGCCCTCTGTTTCTTCCTTCTTCAGAACTAGATGATTCTCCTCCATTTTCACCATTTTGAGGACTACTAACCGGTTCAACGACTTTTTCTTCTTCCTCACTCACTGCTCCCTCATTCCCTGCGTTCACAGCCTCATTATCTTCTTCATTCCAAATCAGCCATTTTGTGCTCTTCATAACTGCTATCCCAGCTCCAAGACTTATCTTCCTCAAAGACTACATCTCTGCTAACTACAATCTTCTTTGCAATTGGATCAGAGTCTATATGCCTTAGACTCTTCACTTACTCCCAATAACACACAAGCAAGGCTCTTTGAATCTAGTTTTTTTCTTTTCACATCAGGAACATGTACATGCGCCACACATCCGAAAACTCTAAAGTACTCAACCGAGGGTCTGCTTCCACCTGTGCTTCCTCGGATGTTTGATTCTTCACACCCAATGTAGACTCGATTCGTAATATGTATTGTCCAGCCACCACCAGGGCCGAAAAGTCTTCTAATCCTCCTTTCAGATAGCGTATGCATCGAACCATGTTCATCACAGTTCGATTTTTCCTTTCCGCTTACATTCTCGTGTGGAGTAGTATACGCTATATCAATTGTCTTTTGATGCCATGCTCTGCGTAACTCATCAACTCAAGTGATGTGAATTATCCTCCTCGATCCGTTCTCAAACATTTAATATATCCTCCTATTTTTTCTCAACACAACTCTTAAAATGTTTGAACATGTTTAATGCTTCGTTTCTCCACTAAAAAATAATCCATGCTTTTCTAGTAAAGTCGTCAATAAAGCATATAATGTACCTCTTTTTGAACAAGCTGAAGCTTTTCTGTGGCCCTCCAATTGCTCTTCTTTGGGATTGGATCTCTGTGTTGTTTTCCAATCATGCAGTTTGCACACATTGTTGTTGGAGTCCTGAACTGTGGTAACCCATGCACCATCTTAAATCAAGAATCCTCAACCCTCAGAGCTCAAATGTCCATAACGACAATGCCATAAGTGTGCCATATCCTCATGCGGAGTGTAGAGGCAAGTGACTTCACATGTTGATGTTTCTAGCAACACAAACATCCGATTTGCTAACATCTCAGTATTATGAGCCCCTTACTCTGGATGATAAATCTTGAGCATTCCATGTTGGATGAGAATCGCCAACCCCGCTTTCTTGTAATTGACCAATGCTAAATGTGATTGTTTTTCGCTTTAGGTACAAAAATACTTCACTAATAACATGTGTAAAGCCACTTACTTTCAATCTCACATTGCTTTTTCCTAACACATCCATTCTTGTGTTATTTCCCGCCTTTACCTTATGCCTCAAGTCCTCATTTAGATCAACGAACAAACTCTTGTCACCACACATGTGGTTGCTACATCCAGTCTAAGAACCGGACATCTCCCTTTGAGCACCGATCATCTCCACATATAACATGAGCAACATCTCTTCTTCTTCTCCTAGTCCAAAGATAGTTGGCTTCCTTATCTCTGCTTGGACATTCAGATTGAAAGTGTCCAAGATTGTGGCACTTAAAGCATTTCACGTTGCTTTATCAGTAGGGCTGGCATCTCCTCTTCCTCTCCTCAGTACACACCTCGACCCCATCCTCTTGCACCAAATCATCTTCACAACCGATCTTGAGTGCTTGTTCTTCTTCTATATGTCGCCGAATTTTTGTTCATGAACAATTAGAGAACTCTGCAGCTCTTCAATGGAAAGTTGATCGATGTCTTTGGGCTCCTCAATCGAGCAAACAACATAATTGAACTTCTCACTCAGCGATCTGAAAATTTTCTCCACCACTGTGACATCTTGCATCTGTTCCCCATATGTTCTCATCTTGTTAGCCACTGACAACACTATTGAAAAATATTCAGAGACTCCTTCTCCCATCTTCATTTCTAGGATTTCAAAGCCTCTGCGAAGAGCTTGTAAATGTGACTTCTTGACCCTAGCACTCCCTTCAAACTTCTTCTTCATAGACTCCCAAATTTGTTTGGAAGTTTTCTTCACAAGAATGGTCTCCAATATCGTCCGATCTATAGCCTGAAAAAGAAAGTTTTCACTTTCAGATCTTTTAGTTTCAATTCTTCTAGCCTCTTCCGTTGTGCTTCGTCTTCACTCGATCCACTTGTCGGCTCCTCATAGCCAGCCTCCACCAAATTTCCCATAATTCCTTAGATCGCAGGAAATTCTCCATCAACATGCTCCAATGGTCATAGTGACCATCAAACGAGGAATGAATGGTCTGCACAAAATTCCTCTCAGAGTCATCTTCTGCTGCTGCTGCAAGAACGCCAAAGACTGCTGCTTTGATTTTTATCGTCAGCCCAATGGGAGCTTTGATACCAGAATGTTAAGAATAGAAATACAAAATAAATAGTACTTAACAGCTCGAAAGTGACTTACCTTTTATTGAACAATCTTAGGCTTATAAATAGCCTTTTTTCTCAACTATTCAATGTGATGACTGCAACTAGAAAAATCAGGATACACTAACTAAGTACCCTAAAGACTAGGACTTATTCAAACAGAAAACAACAACTTTCTCTTCATATTCTAGGCGTAGCAGAAGAAGTATGATTTTTGCAAGTTTCTTATGTTTTGATGCCTGATAGTTTATAGTTTCTATGAGTGGGTAAGAATTATTGACATGGTTTATGACAGATACAACAAATTCTTCTTAATGGAATTAGGTTATAGAACTTGACAGGCTTTCTAATTTCTATAACGTAGTCCCTGCTCCTTCTGAATGTTTTCAGATTATCTAATTTAGAGTTTATTTTTATTTATTTATTTATTTATTTAATTTTTTTTTTTTGGGGGGCAAAGAACGTGCTTCCCAGGTTGAGGTTATGCTGGAACTGTTACTTGTGGCATGTCCCCCTCTATGCAAGTGGAAAGTTGTTATATTGTTAAAAAGGCAAAAACTAGCGTGCCCCTTTCTGTGTAATGGTGGGTGGAGGGAAAGAACATCAATCTTCTGATCTTCTACCAGACGAAGAAATCTTTACCTTGCTCCCCAATTCCTAGAATCCCCTTCTCTTCATGTAAAGCATCACAAAAAAGAGTTTTATACTTTGGATAAAATACTTTGAGAAGGGATACCCTCATTCTAGGTGGGAGTTGCTAAAGATCCCCATCTAAGCAAATTTTATCATGGAAGAACTTATGTTACTATTATTTGTTTGGTCTCACTTGTAGATATAAGTGAAATAAGGAATTATCGTCAGTTCTATACTTTCGTCACTTCATGTCATAGATTTTGAACGTATATGTACACAAATATGTGCATTTGTATGCGGATTGAGTCACTTGCCAATGCTTTAATTATACCAGCTTCACCTTTCTGATATGAATAGGGCTTTGCCTCTGCATTACATTCTTGTTACACCAGTTCGTAAAATAGAAAAAAAACAAGAAAGACAAAGGAAAAACAATGTAATGATTATTTTTAAAATTTATTTTGTGACAAGAAGTTCAGGATTTTATTTTAATGGAAGTACATTAAGATATCACATGACCCTTCTGTTTAATAAAACCTTTCCTAGGGGTAGGATCCAGACTATTTGGTCAGTGGGTCAAATTTGAAATAAACAATTTTCTGTAAAAAAATAAAAATATAATAAAATAAATTACAAAACTAAATAATGCACAAATATTATTATAGTAACATTTTTTGAAATTTCATTAAAATTGTTGTATGATAGTCTCATTTTTATTAGTTACAAAAATTCACAAGAAATTACAAAAAAAACCACAAGTAATTACAAAAAATTTCAAAGTAATTGCTAAATTTATGAAATTATAAATCAAAAAAATACAACATATCAATTTTTCTCTAAAGTCGAACTAGTGAGATGAATTATGCAAAGCCACTAGACGAGAAACGAAGAGACAGAGTATTGTAGTGACCAATGTAGTATAGGATATGAACTTTTGAAGAATTTAATACTACTTACAATCTAAAATTAAATATACATTTTGACTTTTAAAAGTTAATTCAAAAATTCTAAAATTTAAATTGAATTGATATAAATTGCTTCAAGTTTTGAAAACAACAAAGATAATAATTAATATGTTTTATAATTAGTTTACAATTGTTATATATGTTGTAATAAAACTAAATAACTTCATATCAATTTTGAATTTTAGGATTTCGCGAATTGACTTTAAAATTTAAAATGTATATCTAATTTTGGATCGGAGATAGTATTTTCAATTGAAACTTAAATTTTTTATCAACACACTAAATTTTTTTTGCCCCTGAAAATTTAGTGGGGTCAATTGACCCCACTGCCCCTAACCTAGGTCCACCACTGCCTTTCCCTTGTTCAGATTCATGTTTTCACATTGTTGATTGACTCTCTTTCTAACGTACTGTTTGATGCATGATCCCTACATTTTGTGGAATATGAAACTGTGATAATTGCACTTTCATATTTGTAGAATTATCATAGTGAATGGCTTTCTTTTACAGTTGATGGATATTAACGAGAGCCCAGTATATGTTCTTCTAAATCCTTCAATCAACCACGCACAGAAGGATCTCCTGTTACTCTCTTTGAAAGTGGTATACAACTTCTATTTTATCTGATATTTTGTTCTGTATAATACCTCTGTGAGTTGTGTTTTATAATCGCCAATTTTGTGATAACCATGTGAATTTCTTATAATTCATTTTAGTGTCACATTATACCAGTCAAAGTGAATTTCAATGGAAATTTGTATTTATGGTGTTTGCTAGATGAACTTTTAATGGGTTAATAGCATATAAGATGTTAATTGTTCCTTTTTTTAGTAATTCTATTTGGGCTCTTCATATCTCCAAATCTTAAAGTCTAGTGTATAAATTTTCAGGTATAACTCTACTGCTAAATGTCAATGTGATGTTAAAATATTTTTTTTCCCCACAAGCTATCATCTGTTAGTATAGCTCTAGAAGTAATACGAGGCATTCTGGGTAATATGAATTCTTAAAGTTATGGTCTTTCCAAGACATCCTGACAAATAAGTACCGGTTTCATTATTAATTAGTTGTTGACTTGGATATATGATATATCTTTGCAAATGAAACTTTTGATCATATTAAACTTGTCCAGTGGTAGTTCATGTTAACAAGCCATGCCATGGAGACTATTTTCTGATCATTTTTTGCCTATCATGTATCTTGTGGTTATTCACTCTGTTGCTTGAGTTTATTTCATTGTATTTCCTAACCATTTACTAATATGAAGTTATTTGCTTACATGGACTACTCTCTACTTTTAGAGTTGCACATCATAGATGGGATCCCCAGCTTATTTTTTGTTCGCTCAAGCTACAGTATAGAGGTTTGGCATGTTATTATTTTTATGTCATGTTTCAAGCAAGTATTTGAGATTGGGCGACTGAATATCTTTTTTCCTCTTGATTTGAAGACAGTTGAAGCAGAACGTATTTCAGTTGACCATGTCGCACATCTTAAACCATCTGATGGAGGTTCTGCTGCAACTCAATGTGAGCTCTCCACATCTCCTCTAGTTCTCAATTTTCTTGAACTTCTATTGGCTTCTTCTAACTGATTCTGGAAAACACCACTGTGTGGAAGTTCACTTCTTCTAAATTAACTTTTTCCTGTTGAGAAAATACATTGTGAAGGTCTGATTAGTCTGTATTTTGTGTAGTGGCCGCCATCTAACGGGCATACATAGTGCCATCAAGATGCTAAATAGCAGAATCAGAGTTCTTCATCACTATCTTCTTGCTATGCAAAAGGTATTCTAATGTTGTATTATGTAGCAGTTTTGTATTAAAGAAGTTTGAGAGTACAATCGTCTTTGAAGAGTTTAGAAACATAATATATCTAAATGACTGGGAGATCCTTTTTGGCTGGGCATATGCTTCAGTTTTGGGTTCATCTATGCATTAAATTATTATCTATTAAAGAGTATTAACGACATTTATGCCTTAAAAATGCAGGTGATATTCCTTGTGAGAATTGCTGCTAAGACAAGTTTCCAGTCTTTTAAGGAGATTACCAGCTATTGAGTCGGTGAAATTTCAAGATGATTTTTTGATGGTGAGTATCTCAGTGTCTAAACTCTCCAGTGTTTAAGAAGACCAATGCTTATTTTATTGGTTTAACTGAATTACTTTTCTCGAATGTGTTGGGGAAAAGTAAAAACCTGCAGAAGTAAACAAGTGATGGTAGTGAAAAGGGTGGTTATAAGCTTTCATGTGCATGTTCCTTCTATTTATTTTAACCAACAAAATGTGAGAGTCTAGATAATTCTCCTTTTGGGTTTCATTTGTGTTACTAGAGCATTTTTCCCTATCTATTACAGAAAACCTTATATCTGAGTGAAATAAATTCCCATATCTGGTGTATGTTTGATTATCTAACTCCCGATTCTCTTTTGTAGGAGTACAATGACACATTATTGGTTAGTTACCTGGCCATGTTCACTAACTGCTCAAGGTATGGCATACCATCCTCTTCATTGAGAGTATTAATTTTATTTATTTTAATTACAAACTCTTTAATCCTGACAACCCACAAAAGAGAAAATGAAATAAAGAATAAAGAAAGCAAAAGAAGAAAAAACTTGACGAAGGTTGGTGATGCTTGAAAGAGATGTTATAGACTTGCAGATTTTTGGATGGTAAATGATTGGGACAAATATGAGTTAGGAAAGCATGAAACTAAGCACTGGTGAAAATTTACCCGAAGTCCATTTGGCTAGAATGCTAGACATTATGGTGCTTTTAGATTTACGGCACTACTAGTTGAAGTCCTGCATGAACATAGTAGGGCGAACTTATGGGAACAAAAACTTTGATTATAACAGGAAAAGGCTCTCATTGTGTGCAAGTTGGGCAAAAATGGACTCTTCTAAATGCCTATAGCATCCATTACGATCATTCGCCATCTCGGCAAACCATTATCAGTGTGCATGCAAACTTGTTGAAGAGTTTTTTTTTACAAATTTAATAAACTATATTAACAGGGTTTTAATGCTGCATATATTTTTTCCTTCCCCAAATGATGGATTGCTCATGTTTAACACTCTTTGTTTTAGGGCTACATGCAAAATCATGTCAAAAGATACATATATATATGATGTTTTAGTGTTCTTCTGCATCCTTGGCATATTGATTATATGACATTGATGAATCGATATATTTCATTACCTGAGATTTTTGTTCAGGTTCATATAATTAAGTAGGCCAATTATATCCTATATCATGTTTATTACTGATTTTTTCTTCCATTTATAAATCAGAACATTTGATCGTGTTAAATAAAAAGTTTCTTATCAGGGTGGAGCCTGCACATAATAACCTGAAAACTCTCTACGTGATGATGTACTGTAAATGGTCACAACCTAAGTCACCAATCTGTGCTGTTCTATTGTCTTTTTGAATAGTAGTAGCATGTGGAAGTGTCACAAGTTCGTGTGTGTAGATAACTTATTCTGTCATCCAACTGCTACACCGGAAATGGGTACCTGCTATTGTTCACCCACCCATTTTGATATATACCTATCTTTACCGGTAGTAGCTTTTGTATACAAGGTTATACAAAATATAAGATCATTATTTGACTTTTTGAAGTCAACTTAAGATATTTTTAAATTCAAAATTGACATGGATTTCTTTAATTTTAGTCACTACTATATTAATATTGTAAACGATCTAAAAAGTATTATTGATTTTAAAATTTATTGTTTCATAATTTATAATAACTCATCTTAGTTTTGAGTTTGAAAATATTTTAAATTGACTTTCAAAAGTTAATAATAATCTATTAATTTGGAATGGAGAAAGTAATATTTTATTAGATGTCATAGTACAAAACAAATTTGTGATGGAGTAGCGTGGGCAAAGTTAACTCTTGATAGCATTTTGTGCTCCACCGTTTATTTGGCTGTTTGAGTATGATTTAGTGTTTCACAAACACATTAATTAAATGTGCCTCCACATGTTGTCCAAATCAAAAATCTGGGTTACACGCAAATTTAAATGTGTTGCGGCCCCAACTCACCCAAATTACAAGTTTGGTACGAGTTTGCTTCCCTCTTTCAACTTATTTGGGTTAGGCTAAGAGTAATTTGGGTTCAATATTTTTTGTGGCAAGTGAAAAAGTTGCTTGGTACAGAATTTCTGGGTTATTTATTTCATTCAGGCTGGGCACTGGTACAGTACTTGATGAGAGAATCAGGAATTCTACTTGTTAGGCATGTGCAATTAAAATATTACAATTGGGTAGCGGATTGATGGAATTTGATTGAAAACTCTCTCTTTTCCACCCTTCCTTCCCTCACTCCTTCCATCTTTTGTCGACTAAAATTTTGTTTTGTATCATGATTTGGGTTTTGACTTGTAACCAATTTTTTATTTTAATTTTTACAGTATCAATTTTCTTTTGCAGTACTATGAATGAGTTGGTTGACAAATTTAACACTGCCTATGACCGGCATAGTCGGAGGGGAGGAAGAACTGCCTTTATTTGAAAGCTGCATAGGAGTCAAGTCCCACCACTTGGTGTTACTCTTTGATGCAGCGCCTCACCGCAAATGCATAGTATTAGAGAGTTTATTGCAATGGACCTTAAGAAGTTGGGAGAAAGTAGAAGTTCATAGTAGTTCTTTTGTTTATTCTTTCCCCATCCTGTTTGGGATGCTCTCCCCTATTTTGTATTTTCTCTTTCAATCTTTTTGAGGCTGGACTGATATGTTTTGATTGTGATGCTTGTTAAACTGAAAATTTGAGGCTTACCAAATGCAATCTGTATTGTCATATTTACTTTATTTCATGTTATTTCTCTATGGAGTATGTTGGAGCTGGTGATCGAGTCTTAATATCATTTCTGGAATTTGTATGGGATTGTTATTTGTACCAGGGAAATTTGATATTTTCATACGATTTCATTTACATCCCTAATTTGTAAGAAATTATTATTACTACTACTACTACTATTGGATTTGGATCTCCTTCATTAAATATTTTCTCCAATTTTATCTAATACATGATACTATTATTGTTGTAAATAGTATAATTAGACATGGCAATTTAAGTTAAAAATTATATAGTTAACCAAAATTATTTGGATTTATTGGTTTGGTTAATTAATTTTTAGATTATGAATTAGTTCGGGTTTGATTCATATTATTAATTATAAATATGCTACTGAAACTAGTTTTGACTTATATTCTATAATATTGCTTGGACTAGTGCTTCAAAAAATGAAAACTTTAATTTATCTGTAGATACAACACAACAGTGAATTCAAAGATATATATTTTCATTATAGACATAGTTTCATCAACATTTTATCTACTTGTGAATTAAACCACCCCCACCTAGGGTGCTCATCAATAAAAAATCGAATTGGTAATTTAAAATATCGAACCTAAGACATTCATCCAAAATTATCGTAAAAGCAAGAACCGAAATCCAGAATAAATCACCTGCTTTAGACGCTTCTATACAAAATTGGTATCGGTTTTTTTTGTTCTTGTTTTCTACTATACCGCATGGTAATATATATAATTATTAATAATAATTAAATAATATTTTTTAATATTTTAACAATTTTTTAAAAATTAAGAAATCATTAACTATTAATAATAATTAATATATAAAATAAAACTACAAAACATTATTAATATATATAATTTTTTTAATAAAACTACTATTATATAGAAATTATTAATATATAAAATTATAAAACATTAACTATTAATTATTATATTATTAAATTTTGGTATTTTCTATTTTGATTTTTACCAATTTAAAAAAGTCATTATCATTAATCTGCATCAAAAGTGTTAAATACCAAAAAATTCCAGACTAAAAAAATTGGTATTCTCTGCATTTGCATGAACCTGCTCGATAAAAAATTAAAAAAACCAAAAATTTTGAACACCCCTTACCCCATCATCACCCCCAAAAAAAATTAATGTTTATTGATTATGTATACACTCTCACCAGCTCTCGTCCCCTCACCACCCACCTCGACCCCCCTAAAAAATAATATTTATTGATTATGTATACACCCCCATCCTGTCCACCCCCCACTTGCCCAGCCCCACCCCCCCTCCCCCTAAAAAATATATTTATTAATTATGTATACACCCCCACTCGTCCACCCCTTAAAAAATAATATTTATTGATTATTAATTTTTAATTTTGAATGAACACTATAAATTTTAGAGAAAATATATTAATTTATTTTAGAAAGATAATGTATTAAAAAAATTAGAGAGAGATAATTAATTAAAAGATGAAAAAGAGAGTACATAAATCTCAAAAAGTAAAATATGGGCGAATTTATATTAAAACTATAAACCATTTGGGTTCAACTCATACAAACCATATTAAAAGGGTCCTTAACACTAATATACAACAATTAAAAAGTAATTATAAAAAATAAAACACACACAACATAATTACAAAAATAAAATAACACAATATAAAGTTGTTAAAATCACGTATATACGCCGCCATGCACTTTTATATGCAAAAAACCGCTCCTAGTCTCCTACATTCAAGCAACTGAACAAAACATACAACTTTGATATCGGAGAAATCTAGATCTTCTGGCGCGACACACCATTGAGATCGGAGAAGACGAAACTTTTCGTCGCGACAACACGCTGAGATCACAAAATAGCATACAAAATCAACAGCAACTTCAAGTTCAGTAACCAAAAACAATCGAACTACCGTGATTGTTGAAGTTCAGTAACAAAATCGCAGTAACTTCGATAAAAATCTGAATACTGAGGTATGTGAGTTTAAAATTCATATGCATATAGTTACCTCTGTTTTTTACGAATTCCTATATTGATAACCTTTCTTAAGTTTTTCACATTTAAAATGGTTACTACAAATACCTATAACGATTGGTTGATTCATTGATATGTTTTATATTATGGTTACTAAATAGATATAAATTGGTTATCGCTTATCGTGTATTTGTTTGCTAAATAATGTTTATTTGATGGCTTTATAATTTTTAAATGAGTTCTCCGATTTTTTTATATTAATGGTTACTCATCAAATAAATTGGTTACCTTCATGCAATCGTTGGTTACTCTCTAATGGTGTTTTGTTATGGTCTAATGTCAGTTTCGTTACTATCTAATGATGAATTGGATTCGTGTAACAATATATTGTTACTAATTAATGTTGATCTTAAGCATTATATATAACATTATATGGTTACTGAATATTGCCGAGTCAAGGTCATTGTGTAAAATTATAATGATTAGTGAATAATATTACCGAACAATGTTGATTGGTTATTGAAAATGATGACTTGTTATCGACTAATTTTTTTATTTGGTTATCGCTTAACATTATATTGGTTATCGCTTAATGTCATCTTGATTATCGATTATTCTATTTTGGTTATCGCTAAACATTAAACCGCCTATCATTGCCTTTTAGTTATCGCTCTAATGTCATTTTACTTATCGCATAAAATTATTAATTAATGTTGAATTGGTTACTAACTAATGCCGATTTGGTTACTATGTAATATTATTTTGGTTATCGACTAATGCCGATTTGGTTATCGTGTAAAATTATAAATCGACTTGGTTACTGTGTAAAATTATTTAGTGACTAATGCTGACTTGGTTACTGACCAATGATGACTTGGTTACTGACTAATGCAAACTTAATTACTGCAAAGATTAATTGTTATCAGTAATATTGGTTGTCAAGCAAATTATCGTATACTTTCTACTTATATTTTTTATATTAATGGTTACTTGTTATCTCATATCGTTACATTCTTACAACAACTTGTTTTTAATTGGTAACAAACAAATTATACCGGTTGTTTTTTTACTATAAAATGCAATGCAGAATGTATTTAACTTGTGGTTACTAAATAAATATGTGTTGGTTACAATCTAAAATGGATTTGTTATCTTAATAGGTTGTCATGATTAATGTATAATGTTGTCATGAGTTTGGTTTGTTTTAATATGTTGGTTACTTATCGCTACATTGGTTACCCGCATACAACTCGTTATAATTTAATTGGTAACAAATATCAAGATAATCGATTATTTCTATTGTAAGATGAATGTACAAAATGTGTTTTATGTTCTGGTTACCAACATCATGTAGTTTGGTTACTAGCTAACATTGATTTGGTTACTTTAAAAATACTTATTCTGTTGACAGACAATGGAGATGATTCTAGTTGTACTTTATTTCAACGGTACATGGACTGATAGTAACCAATACACCAAATTTGAAGTTACCGGCATACTAGTTCCATCAACTTGTTCGTTCAGAGAGATGCAAAATATGATATGCAGTGCATTACGACTAGACACAAACGCAACAACATTGTCAATCAAGTTTCATATTAGAAGCGATATTCCACCGATCAATATATCAGATGAAGCAACCTTAAGATTCTTTATTGAAGTCAGTAGAAAATTTGATGAGCAAGGTAAATTTCCAGTGATTATAGAAACTGAACACAGAAGGGGACGCACAACAATCTTACGTAACTTGACAAATGTAGAAGAAACTATAATTCACACTGTAATGCCAATCAGATCAACACAAGGGAATTCAACACTAGTTCCACTACCAATACACGACTGCCAAATTGGAAAGCAATATGCTGATCACCTTGCAATGGAAATTATCGAACAACAACGAGATGCATAACATGACGATGACATCATACACGTAAGAACGATATGATGATGTAATAATAGATCCGAATGAACGAGAAGTACGATTACATCAAACCTACAAAGACAAAAAAAAATACTATCACAAGCTATGAGGCTACATTCAATCAGGAAAAACAGACAACACAAAGTTCAATGAATAAGTCATAAAGACTTTGTACTAGTGTGCGTATATGATGAAAATTGCAAATGGAAGATGAGAGAATCAAGTTTTCGGAAAACCAGTATGTTCAAGGTGAGAGAATTCAACGACATCCACACGTGTTCAGTCAACGTAATGCTGGGAGACCACAGACAGGTAAATAGTGAGTTGGTAAGTGATTTCATAATGCATAAATTAACAAATTTGAAAAAAATATACACACCAATCGATATTGTGGAGGACATGATGACAGAATATAATGTGTCTATCTCTTACCAAAAAGCATGGAGATCGAAGGAGAAAGCGTTGAAAAAGGTTAAAGGAAATCCACACGACGACTCAATGATCCCATCGTGGTTACACATGCTGAAGAAAACAAATCCAGGTAACAATTAAAAATATTTTATTGGTTTTTTCATAATTAGTTGGTTACCCAACTAAACTGATTTGGTTACCCAAATTAATTGATTTGGTTACCCTATTCAACAAATTTGGATACCATTAGCCAACTGAGTGGTTATCAACTACTAGTGTTTAGGATACTATATAATACTTGTAATTCTAATGACATTTTATTGGTTTTTTCATACTTAGTTGGTTACCTAATTAAACTGATTTAGTTACCATACTCAACAGATTTGGATACCATTAACCAACTGAATGGTTACCAATTATTAGTGATTTGGAAACTGTATACTACTTGTAATTCTAATGACATTTTATTGGGTTTTTCATAATTATTTAGTTACCCAACTAAACTGATTTGGTTACCCAACTAAACTGATTTGGATACCCTACTCAACAAATTTGGATACCATTAACCAACTGAATGGTTACCAACTACTAGTAATTTGGATACTGTATACTACTTGAATTCTAATGATAATGCTCATGTTTCATATCGTGTTCTCACATCCTCGAGTTGGAAACAAATGGCCGCTTTCAAGTATTTATTCTTTGCCATCGAGCATCCATTCAAGCATGGAATCATTGCTTTTCAATAATTGTAATCGATGGAACGCTTCATACAATCAACTTACGGGGACACTATCGATAAAAGAAGCACACAAGATGTAAACCAAAACATTGTTCCGATTGCTTTTGTAGTGGTCGACAGGAAAATGAATTATCTTGAGATTGTTTTTTCATAAATTTGAGAATTGCTTGTGGAGGTAGGGAAGGCCAATGCATTGTCTCAAATAGACATGAAGCCATTATAAAAGGACTGCATTTTGTGTTTCCAGACGCTACGCATGGTTCCCGCATATACCATATAATCAAAAATATAAAAATAGATTCAAAAGAGAGGAGAGGAACTTAAACAGCTTACAACCGGGCTTCAGAGAGCTTACACTATCGAACAATTCAACAAACACATGGTCAACTTGATGCCATTAATCCTCTAATAAGGACATATTTGGAGGAAGAGGTCAAGTCGAGAAGTGCACCAGTGCTCCATGGGATCGTAAGCGAGATACTCAACAATGACTTCAAACACCGCCGAATCTATTAACAACGCAATCAAGATGATTAGGATCTTCCAACAGCATCAATGATTGAATGCCTACGTCTTGTCTGTTCAAAGATGGTATTTCACAAACAAACAAGCAAATTTCTATCAACATTCACAACACTTTCCACAACAAATTGAAGGAAGGTTGCAATCTAATATCATTAAATCAAAGAAACTTAATGTAACTAATACAAATTATAAATTATTGCATCAAATTTTAAATTATCTTAGTTATCGACTAATGTTGTCTTGATTATCGCATAATATTACTAATTAATGATGAATTATTTATCGACTAATGTCGACTTGGTTATTGTGTAACACTATAATGGTTACTAACTAATACCGACTTTGTTTATCGACTAATGGTAACTTGGTTACTATGTAATATTATATCGTTACTAACTAATACTTAATTGCTTATCGCATAACATTATAATGGTTATCAAATATCATTGAGTTGGTTACTATGTATCATTGTATCAAGCATCGACTAATGCCGTTTTGGTTAATTCACGATAATATTACTAATTAATGTCGAATTGGTTATTGACTAATGCCGACTTGTTTATCGTGCAACATTATAATGGTTACCGACTAATAATCGATTTGTTTATCGACTAATGGTAACTTCACACTATGTAATATTATATTGGTTACTAACCAATACTTAATTGCTTATCGCATATAATTATAATTGTTAATGACTCATCACCGAGTTGGTTATCGTATATCATTATAATCGTTACTAACTCGATGCTTGTTTGGTTATTCGTATATAATTATAATGTTATTGTGTTTTGTAATTATAACATCGAGTTGTTTACTTTACTATATTTATTATTTTTTAGACAATGAAAATGATTCCAAATTGTATTTTATTCTAACAACCTTTAATTTGTGTCAGAGGGTCGAGACATCAAATTTAGTGATTTTCACTCGCTTTATGATGTTGCCAAACAATATATTGTGGACATCGACCAAAAGACATGCACGCTCATAAATTTCAAAGATACCATGAGATGCCTCATTCACACGCTGTCATTAAGTATGAATAAGCAAAATTTGAGTCATTATGATTTTTGCTCAAAAATTACTTTAAAACAACTCCGTCGACACATATTATCAAATTTTCCATCATGCCAGTAGATGACAAAGAAAATTGGGATATACCAGAGGAAGTAAGAAATATATGTGTAAAACCACCGAACACAAGAAGACCAAATAGGAAGACCAAAATAGGGAGGTATAAACACTAAATCCGAAATCAAAATTTAAAACAAATGCAAAGAAAAGCAAGAAAAAGGACACAACAGAAAACATGCAATAATCCAATTGCTTTTAAGACCAAAAAGGTTTGATATATTGCAATTAAATTAAGAGTGTAAATACAAGAACACATATATATACATTTTTTATCAGGTACGAAAAACAAAATTGTTATTGATTAATATTTTGATTTCCGATTTCATTATGAGTTTCAATATAAAGCACACACATATATATACATTGTACAATTGTTAAATATTCTAAAACATTTTATGTAAATTTGTTTACCACAACTTATATATTATAAGTAACTAAATAGTTACATAACAAGAATCAAATAGTTACATAACAAAGAACTATAATATGTTTTAATGGTAACCAAAACATTAAACAACCTGTGAATCCAGCATCCGTTAATGAAAGTGATATTGTTTGTTTAGCCAACCCAAGTATACTATGACATGTACATTTCACAATTGATATATGTCCTAAAACAAGCTTGTAACTCTCTCGTTACTATCAAAACAATAGTTGGTTACCTTTTAATACATATTTGGTTACCAACTCGTACATCTCAAACAACGCAAAGAAACACAACTTACTATCAAGAAACCCCCGATATAGTGGTATTTACATTAAGAGTGTAAATACATGTATATATAATTGTTTACTATCAAGAACTATAAACCACATGGTTGGTAACATTTTTGATTTTGTACAAGAACTAAAATTTTTATTGATTAATATTTTGATTTCTCAATTCATTATGAGTTGCCAATATAATTGGGAACCCACACAAGTACACTCACAAGCATTTGATAATTGTTCCAAATATAAGTTGTAAATTATTTGGTTACTAATATAAACTCAAGTGGTTACCCTTATATGACAATTTGGATACCAACTACACATCTCAAAAATATATTTAATTTAATGAGTTTATAAATGACCATCATATATAATAATGGAATCTCTTAATTAAAATTTCTAATTCCATTATGATGATAGACTATAAAAACCACATACATTTAACACTTCATAACAATCGTGATACAAAATTTATAAACCTGCTTTTATTATAAACGAAAACAAATATTGTTAACATATATGTATGTTTGGACACCAACATCACATTTCAAGTTAAATAACCGATATATATACTTGATTTTATCAAATTTTATGACAATTTGTTTACTTATAAAAATAATATGGTGACTATAATAAGAATTATTTGGTTACTTATTTGTTATAACAAAGAAACAAAATATAACAAATAAGTAACCAAATAGTTAGATAAAAGTAACCAAAATAAATTTTAATGGTAAATCAAACATAAACAATCAGATATCTAGCAACCTATAATAAAAGTGATATTGTTTCTTTACGCAACTAATGTATACTCACATATACATTTAACAATTGTTATATGTCCTCATACAATATTGTAAATCTCTATTTGCTATCAAAACATTAGCTGGTTACCCTTTTATACATATTTGGTTACCAACTGTACATTTCAAAATAATGTAACAAACACAACCTAAACGAATCAAATACCAACCAACACACAAAAAATTACTTCCAATATCGCTAATATAATAAAATATGAAATCCCATCTACATAAGATCCAATAAACATCACAAACTCATAAACCCTACAAAATTATTGTGTATATCCCAAAAAAAACAAAATACAAAACACAATTCATACTGACAAAACAACAAGATCTGAACTAATGAAAATCTGGAACAAATCTTCTTGGAAATTCTCTGTCAGTCTCATATCCATCCAATTGTTTGTTCCTTGCATGCATATATAGGTTTGTGCATAACTTCTTCCGATATTGCGCAATGGGGAATGGAATAGGAATTTCATCAAACTTCTGATGAATGACATGCCAAATAAATAAATTGTGAACATCCCGCAATCACTCGCATAAAATGGACAAAAGATAACGAAAATCAATACTAGAATCAACTTTTATATAAGACATATCAGTTTATACAAGAATCTAAACAATTATATATAAAATTAACCAAAAACATAAATTAAAGGTAACCAAAACAAAAACATGAAGACCAAAAAACATATTGATGAAGTAACCAACAATTATATCAGATTAACCAAACCATGTTTTAATGGTAATCCACATACGATCAACATATCGACTAAACCCAGCCTGCATAACCAATGTATACTACGCAAATACATGGTAACCAAAACAACATAAAAAAGTAACAAAAATACCAAATTGAGGAAACAAAGAGTATTTGCCAAATCATAAGCAAACAGTAACAAAAAACATACTAAATAAGTAACCAAACAGTTACATGATAGTAACCAAAATAGTTATATGATAGTAAACAAAATAGTTATATGATGTTAACCAAATCATAAACAACATGTACACTAAAACCAGTTTATTAAACCATGAATAATAGGCAAATACATGGTAACCCAACTTATTTGGATACTTTTTTGTTATAACAGTAAACAAAATATAACAAATAAGTAACCAAATAGGTATATAACAATAATATATACTTATTTTAATAGTTACCAAAGCATAACCAACTCAGATATCCAAAGAACCTATAATGAAAGTCATATTGTAACAAAATTTAGTGAACCAAAATATTTTCTGAATCATAAGCAAACAGTAACAAAAAAATACTAAATAAGTAACCAAATAGTTACATCATAGTAACCAAAACAGTTATATGATAGTAACCAAAATAGTTATATGATGGTAACCTAATCATAAACAACATGTACACTAAAACTAGTTTATTAAACCATGAATACTTGGCAAATACATGGTAACCCAACCTATATGTAATAATTCAAAAATTATAAACAATGTAACCCTTACCCCTCGACTTGTTCAGGAACCGAATCTGCAAATTTCAACTCAATTATATCATCTTCCTCCTTATTGTGATACGGTTCACTGCTAAAGTCAATGTCACACCTATCCCTCCAAAAACCACTCTTGCGCAGTAAAGTGGGAAGAATAAATATGACACCCCCAAGTCCAGGTACTTCATTCCCACAAGATTTGGTGTTCACTTAATCAAACATTCATATCTAACTACCCAATCACAATAAAACTAGATAAATAAAACCTTTCCCATTAAAGGGTTACATAATAAAATCTCCCAGGTTATCTAACCTTTAAATACAATCATTCAAATGCGGAAATTAAATAAACATCATTAAAACCGAGTCTAAGATCATCATAATAAAAGTCTAAAGTAAAAATTATAAGTCTTCATCACTTGCACATTTTTCTCTTTCCTTTGCTAGACGAAGGTTCATCTACCTTCTCTTCTTTTTAGTCGCAATGAGTTTTAAATACGCAAGAGTGAGCAAAACAATTTCTCACCGGATACAATATGAAATCAACAGGAGTATAGTAATAATAACTGCCAATAATAGACTCATCAATAATGAATAGTAATCTATCATCTATAATCAGAAACTGACATCCAAAATGTGGAATAAATATAACTGAGGGTCATAAAACCATGAACTATGTCCACAAATAGAGTAATCTTTCAACTCCAACTTTAACAAATATAAGACTATAAGACTCCTCGTACTTAGGGGATCAACCCTTCGCACCATGTATTGTGCATTAAACATTTAACGCCACGCGTAAGTTATCCCCTAATAATAATAGGGGTTGTTCATCTCAAGATTTGGAGTACAAGTTCGCACTAAAGAGAGTTTGGTTTGATAAGCTTTCAAGGGTAATTTGAAGTTCAACAATCATCAACTAGAGGACTAGTTGAATTAATAACATTATATTACGTAATAATTGTAATTGAATCAACATGGTAAACCAAAATCATGCTTTAGGAATAATCTAATAGCATATACTTTGAATAACTATAACATTCCTCGTCAACAATATTAAGTCAAGGTTAATTAGAATTGAATACTAAGCATGCATAATACCGAATTATTGAAAATTTCTCGACATTAGTTTAAATAATTAAGATGCTAAACAACAAGTTAAATACAAGAATAACTTGTCAACATCAAACCAAAGTTTAAGAAGCTTCAGATCATTTATAAAGTGATCGAATCAATAAATAGTTCAACAAGATAAAGAATTAGAAAACTCAGATTACTATATCGAGAACAATAATTGATTCCAATTACAAAATTAGAGTTAGAGAACTTGCTCAATGTAAAAAGAAAGTTTAGAAAACTTGCCTTGCTCGTGAGGCTAAACCAAATCAATACTGAATCACAATATCATATAAACATATGTCATCATGACATAATTAGTCATTACCATCTTACAAACATAACTAAGTAATCGCTCATCATTTAAAATTGATTTTAATCACATAATCAAGTTATAACACAATTTAATTGTTAATAACATACTTATTCATAGTATAAAAATACTAAAATCAATATTTTACAAACCCTACTATCATCACATAACAATTCCTTCAAATTTCAAGTACAAAATCAACACTTATCAGATCATTCTCGCTAACTTCGCGCTATTGGCGCCATAGTTTATATCAGGGGTCCCATCATGCAGCATGAGCATGGCATCACAAGGAACAAGGTATAAAGTCATAACCAATGCAAGAAAAACTAACATCGCTTGTCAAGGCTACAAGGGCCGAAATCGCAGCTGAATCGACAACTTTCAAGAATAAAGGGAAAAAGCCAATTTCGCCTACAAGCTCGCTTTCTAACGTACTAAATAAAGCACATAATTCATACAAAAACTTTATGTAAACAAAATTCGTGAATTCCTAACATGTTTCTATCCATACAACAACATAAACAATAAATTTAGCACATTCAATTTCACTGCTTTTTGATAAAACTCACTTTTGATATTTCAATGAAAATCAACACTCAGTAACTTTTGTTTTTCAACCAAAACCACTAATTCAAAGTGTCTTTATCAATGATTATACATACTCTAACAAATTAAACGCTCAATTTATCAACTAAACCACTAATTCACCCTTAATTTCTACTTTAAGCTAAACAATATATTTTCATAAAAACTCTCTCAAAAAACATTTTCTTCACAAATTACATATATATCATCAATTCATTGATTATAATCATAAATAACCTATGAAAATAACTTTACAACAATGGTTTATCATATGAACACACATAAAATCAACAACTATATTAACACAAGAATTTTATAGAGAAATAGAGAAGAGAAAACTAAAAACTTTTAAAACTAAAAGGGTAGAAGAATACCTTGATAGAAGATGATATGGCTAATCTTTTCTACTCTCAAGCCTCCTTCTCCAATCTCTAGCCTTCTTTTCTCTCTTCTTCTTCTTTCTTCTTCTTCTCCTCGAGTTTTCTTTCTTCTCCCTAACCTCTCTCCTCAACATATGTCTTAACCAAATAACGATATAGATATTATATATATTAATTATATAATATAATTATAAACATAACTCGATATCAATTATGTGAATTTTAAAATCAAAAGCCATAAGGCTTGTTTGGTTAACCACTAACAAAATAACCCATTAATCCTAACACCTTGTTTGATAAAACTCAAATAAATTAAAGACTTAATAGGCCTTGTTTGGCAAAACCCAATTAAAACTCCTTTAAGTTATTTTAGTAACTCCTTTATAACAAGGTTATTTGTCACACATTAATTTAATTAAATTAATCATAATAATAATTTATTAAATCACTTCATCACATAAATCAATACCACAAAATTATAATTTTTGTATAATTATAACTTTATTTAATCAACTAACACATCCTTTTAAATTTACAAATTCCAATAAAAAGAATAGTAATTCAATTAATCAAAATTCTCTAACGTAATAATTAAATTAAATTAGCAAAATAATTAATTTTCCTTAATTATTTATTTAACAAATAATTAACCATATCAATTCAAATTTGAACAATTATTTATTCAACAATAATCACATCCATTAAATATTTAAATAATTCAATAAATATTTAATATAACAATTAAAATTCTGAATGTTACATCATTCCTCATTACAAGGATTCTATCCCCGTAATCACAATTCAAACAATTCATTTATCACAATCTCCCTACTTACAAAGATTCTCGTCCCTTAATCAAGACACAGATTAAAACAAATAACTCTGTGGTAATTCTTTATCATTTCAAATTTCGAAGTTCCCACGTAGCCTCTTCGACATCAGGGTTCCTCCAAATTACCTTCACAAGGTATCACCTTATTCCCCGAAAGCACTTCGTTCTTTCCCCGCCGATTATCCGAATAGAACCTCTTCATACGACAAGTCTTTCTTAACTTGCAATGGTTCGTACTCAATCACGTGCTTGTTATCAAGTTTGTACGGCAGTAATAATCGACACGTGAAAAACATTATGAATGTTTTGCAACTCGAGGTAGAGCTACCGTAAGCCACCTCTCCAACCTTTCGCAAAAGACTTCAAGGGTCCAATAAATCTCGGACTTAGTTTCCTTTCTTACCAAATTGAATTTTTCCTTTCCAAGGAGAAACCTTTAGAATACAAATTTCCTACATCGAACGCATCGATCTTGTCTCAGGTTGATCAACATATTTCTTTTCGTCCTGCTTGAGTAGCTATCAATCTTGTTCTCGATGAGTTTGACAACCTCAGCAGTTTTGTTGTACCGCCTCGGTCCTAATAGTCGACGTTCCGACTTCATCCCAAAGACAAAGGAGTTCTCGCACTTTCTGCCAGATAATGCTTCGTAGGGCTAAGATGCCGATGCTAGCGTGGTAGCCGCTTGTTGTAGCAAATTCCACCAATGGTAATTGTTCATCCCACCTTCCTTTGAAATCCACGACGATGCTCTCAACATATCTTCCAATGTCCGAATCGCTCGTTTCGCTTTCGGCCATCTGCTTGCAGATGATATGCAAGACTTTCATTCGCAATCGGGTTCCCATACATTCTTGTAGACTCTTCTAGAAGTTTGATGTGAACCTCGTGATCTCTATTCCACACGTATTACATCGGAACTCCATGTCTCGACACGATCTCTTTAACATATAACTTCACCACCGATCAAGATTGAATCTAATCTTTATCGGCAAAAGTGTGCGATTTTGTCAATCTGTCCCACTATCACCCAAATTGCATCGAATCCTTTCGAGTCGTTGGGAGACCTACCACAAAATCTATTGTGATATGTTCCCATTTCCATTCCTAGATCTCCAATCTATTGAAGTAATCTGCTTGGTCGCTGATGTTCCGCTTTCACTTTCCGACATGTCAAGCACTTTCGCAACGATTCTCGCAACGCTCTTTTTTCATATTTGGCCACCAAAATGTCGCCGCAAATCTTGATACATCTTCGTATTTCCCGGATGAATCGAATATCCGAAAGCATGAAGCTTCTTGGCCAAGATTTCTTCTTTAATCTCTCGGTACGATCGTACCCAGATTCGCCCCCAATCTCAAAGATTCCATCAAGATCAACCTTGTATTTTACCTCTTTCCCTCGACCACTCTTTCTCCTATTTTTCTCGCATTCCTCATCCCGCAGCTTGAGCTGCTCTTCACTTTGTCCACCAAA
>CM035161.1:47798531-47848531 GCA_020205615.1 Panax quinquefolius
TTTATTGAGCTTACCCAATCCAAACTTCCTTTAGTGCGGACTCTAGATGTCAAGCGAGATGAGCGACCCTTTAATAGGGGATTATTTACGCTTTAGCGTTAAGATATTAATGCGCAGATATGGTACTAAGAAATTTGATCCCCTAAAAATACGAGAAGAAGAGTCCATAGTCTTATGGTATTAAAGGTTTCAAGAATAAACACTTGACAACCTGGGACATAGTTCAAGGTCTTGTGACCCTTAAATTTCTTTTGATTCTTTTATTCATTCTTGATTCAAAAAGTTGAGCTTTTATATTCAAAGTTATTAATTCATTCGCATGTTATTATTATTCATTTATTATATTGTTATACTTATGGGCAATCGTGCTCATTCTTGCGTAATAATAACATTGCAGTCAAGAATGAGAGAACAAACGAGCCTTCCACTAGTAAAGGCAATGGCAAGATTAGCAAGTAATGAAGACTATTTGTTTATGAGGTAGTGTAATGACATTTAGAATTGATGTTACTTAAGACTTAATTGTTATGTTTAAGACAGATATTTTAAGGTTAGATTAACACAGGATTTATTTAGTTATCGAGTTGATGTAACCCCATAAGGGAGAGAGTTATTATTTATTCTATCTATTGTATGGTTGTATTTTATTTATGGGTAGATAGATAGATGATGTTTGTCTGAGTGAACACCAAATCTGTGGAAATGGAAAGCATAGGATTTGGGGGTGTCATGAGTTAGTATCAAGTTGTAAGGTTATGAACCTTAGGTGGGGGAACAACCTTAGGTAATAGCCTTAGGAGATCGAGAACATAGTAGTGGTAAACTCTTATCGAGTTCTAAGAAATGAATTTCTAAATTCATTAAAGATAATAAAAGACTTTATGTGCTTATGTGTTAATCTATGTGTTCGCTAGCATGCGGATTAGTAACTAAAACTTAAAATTTTGTTGTCGGGGATGTGGGATATTGGAGGAGCTAGTGAAAGTGGGAGGAGGAACCCAGATTACCTATAGAGGAGGAGCCCAGAGACATTCATGTCGTCGGGGAGCGACATGCAGAGAGAGTCATCTCAGATGATCACTTGTCGTTGGTCAAGAGCATGGTAGGAGGCCGATCTAGAGGAGGATCACGAGGAAGATGAAGAAGAAGAGGAAGAAGAGGAGTTCCCAAGAACTCCATTGATGCAGAGATGTATGGCGCACTCTATGATCGTAACGTAGAGTTGCAGGATCTTTGTTCGGAGTTGGTGAGCAAGCGGTTAGTCAGTGATTACTATTGAAGCGAAGGATAGAGAGATTGTGACTTTTCACACACGTTTAGGGAAATGTGGAGTGGGATCGGGTTCACGAGAAGGTCAGGACCGAGGATAAGTCCATGAAATAGAAGTTAAAGAAGGATCCAAGGAGACCTCGGAGAGGCTTGCCATAGCGAGGAGAGGTGGAGTACGAGAGTCACGCCGTGCGATCGTCACGAAGATGATCGCCTTACGCGAAGAAGGCTAAACTTGTGGAGACATACTCTACACTACAAAATCTGATGAATGTGGTCAAGATCGAGTTAGGAAGTATCGATCCGGTTTGAGGATCTACCATCATATATGCTAGATCGTAGAAACGATGTGTCGCATCATGGAGGAGGAGCGTAGCAAGGCTATCCGGTAGCCTGTGATGCATAAAGTGATAGAATTTGTTTAATTATGTGAAAGACTTAATTAGTTTTTATATGTAAATTCGGCGTGTTTATGAGCGAAAGAATATTTGAATGTTTTAAATCTGTGGATTCTTTATTCGAGATAGTTGATGTAAACTTGATTATGCTATCGTTTAATGTTAAAACTTTGATTTGAATGCAAATATATCAAGTTGTTTGAGATGATGTGTTAAGTGATATGTTAAATTGTTGAGTAATGCCTTAACCATTTAGAGAAATAAATAAAGTTCTAATAAAGCGTTTATTTAACAGAAAAATACCGCCAAGAAGATTTGACCAAATAAATCGACCGACCCAAGGAAGGTCAACGAATAACAACAACAACACCCCAATCTTGACCAGATTCGTGATTGGTGAATTCTTATTGGTGGAGCAATTAACAATCAACCACAAGCCCCACCAAACACCACGTTCAAGGATTTCAAAAAGGTGGGACCGCCAGAGTTTAAAGGTTCTCTGAACCCAATCAAAGCTCAAATATGGGTTATGGAGATGGAGAAGGTGTTTGACGTCGCCAGAGTAAGGGAAGACCAGAAGGCCGAGATATCTGACATTAAATTTGAAGTAAAGCTAGCTATTGGTGGCGAGTGCAAACAAAGTAACGGGGAGGAGAAGATGTAATAACACGGGAGAGATTTAAGGAGATGTTTTTGAGATGTATTTTCGACTAGTTCAGCAAAACCAAATGGAAGTTTTGTTTTTGGAGTTGAAATAGGGAATATGTAGTAGCATTATCTGGCAAGAGTTCAACGAATTGGCTAGGTTCGCCACATATCAAGTGCATCTTGTGAGAGAGAAAGGCAAGACATTTCGAGCATGGACTGAAGCCCTGGTTGTATAGCAAGGTGTCAATGTTCCAATTGAACACTTTTGTTGGAGTGTTAGAGAAAGCCATACTCGTTGAAGGTGGAAGCGATGCGGTATCTAAATATAATCAGGATCAGAAGAAGAAAAAGAGTGAAAATGAAGGAATTAACAAGACTTATGGAAGTAGTACGGGAGGTAATAATAATCAGAAGAGAAAGTGGTCCGATAACTCATCAGCTGGAAGTCAACAAGGAGGGCAAAAGAAGAAGATTGAAGTGTGCTCAACCTACGGAAAAGCTCATCTGGGAGTTTGCATGAAGGGAAAACGAGTATGCTACAATTGTGGTCAGGAAGGCCACATAACACCTATTCGTTTCTAAACCAAAGAAAGGTGCACGCTTCACTTGTGGCTCAAAGGATCATCTTGCAAGGATTGTCTAAGAAGGGATCCGGAGGAGCAGGATCGAGGAGGAATAGAGGAAACAACGGTGGAAGCACTCGACTATCACAGGACCAATCGCAACAATAAATAAATAGCCAGAACATTCAACATGGCGATTCGGGATGCGGTCTGATCTCGCGATGTGGTGTCGGTATCATTAAATCAATAAAGTTAATGCTTATGTATTATTTGATTGGTGCTACTTGTTCATTTATATCAGATAACTTTGCGAGAACTTAGAATTGCCTAAGGATGAGTTAGAATACCCCATGAACATAGAAATTGCGAATAGAGAAATTATTCTGTGAAAATGCGTTACAAGAAGCTGTAGAGTGGATATTAAGGGTAACATTATGAGCGTAGATCTTATCCTATTCGACTTGGAGAATTCGATATTATCGTGGCTATGGTGGTTATCCAATTATGGGCGGTAATTGATTGCGGAAGAAGCGTATTAACCTTATGACTCGTCGAAGGTTGTGTTTTATGGTAGTAAATCGCTTTGAACAAGCGAGTTATCGGCGATGATGCGAGCGGGAAGTTGTTAAAACAATTTGTGTAGGATATCTAGCTTATATAGTCGATATTCGTAAAGAAAATCACGAAAATAGAGGAGATACCGGTAGTAAAGGGATTTCGCAGGCGTATTTAGGATAATTTGCGGGACTTCCACCGTTAGAAGCGGTTGAATTCATGATCGATTTGGCTCGAGAGCGGTTCCCAATATCGAAGGCACCATACCGAATGGCACCGGTAGAGATGAAAGAGGCGATGGTTCAACTACAAGAATTACTAGACAAAAGTATATCGACCAAGCGTATCATAGTAGGGGAGCGGGTTTTTTATTCGTGTAAAGAAGAAGGATGGGACAATGCGGCTCTGCGACTATATAGAGAACCGAATAAGGTCACGATCAAGAATAGATATCCATTCTGGTGAATCGATGACATTCGATCGGTTAAAGGGAGCGAGATACTTTTCAAAGATAGATTTGAGGAGTGGTTATCATCAATTGAAGGTGAGACCGGAAGATGTCTGATCAAGACAAAGATTGAGAACCCGATACGGTCACTACAAATTTACGGTAATGTCATTTGGTCTAACAAATGCTCCTGCGGCATTTATGGGCTTAATGAATGGAGTGTTCAAATGGTTTTGGACAAATTAGTAGTGGTATTTATAGATGACATTTTGGTATATTAGAAAACCAAGGAAGAACATGAAGAACATTTGAGGGTGACATTAGAGGCGTTGAGAAGAGAGAAGTTATGCACGCTAAATTTTGAAATGTGAATTACGGATTGAAAGGTACAATTTCTTGGACATGGGATCGATAGGGATGGAATTTTGGTGGATCCTCAAAGTCGAATTTGTGATTAGCTGGGATCACCAAGAAGGCGTAGTCGAAGTAAGAAGTTTTCTTGGATTGGCGAGGTTATTACGGAAGATTCATTGGGATTTTTCCAAGATCGCAACCAGATTGTGAATGTGACTAAAAAATCAATGAAATTTGTTTAGACGAGAGAAGTGTGAGGAAAGCTTTGAGAATTAAAGAAGAGGTTAAGTTCAGCCCTGTGTTATCTCTTCCGGATGACACGGGAAATTTTAATTATATAGTGATCGTCACACAAAGGACTTGGTGTGCTTTCATACAAAATTCTGAGAGTCATTCGTCTGCAAGCATTCTGACAATTTGAAAGATTATGAGAAGGGGTATCAGACCCATGACTTGGAATTAGGCTGCGATAGTTTTTCTTTGAAAATCTGGAGGCACTTATCTCTATGGGGAGAAGTGTGAAATATATCTGAGACCACAAGAGTCCGAAATATATTTTTACAGAAAGACTTGAATATATGAAAGAAGGTGGTTGGAGTTAATTAAGGACTACGATTGTGAGATTCTATACCATCCGGGTAAAGCGAATGTGGTGGTAGGCGCCTTAAGTAGAAA
The DNA here is from genome assembly GCA_020205615.1 of Panax quinquefolius. Lineage (NCBI taxonomy): Eukaryota > Viridiplantae > Streptophyta > Magnoliopsida > Apiales > Araliaceae > Panax > Panax quinquefolius. The sequence goes on from CM035161.1 coordinate 47,803,442, forward strand.
GAATTGGGAGAAAGCGATGTTGTTAATAAATGCGGGAGGAGTTAATTTTTGAATGGAGAAGTTGGAATTGGAAGTGAAGTATCCTATGGAGATTGATGAGAAAATATTTCGGATGTAATCGGTATAACCCTCTTGGATAAAGTTAAGGAGGCTCGACTTGGGATGAAGAATGTAAAAATGTGACAAAGAAGATATCGGAAGGGCAAGAACCAAGATTTAAGATGGATAAGGAAGGAATCTTTGAGATTTGATAATAGAATTTGGGTACTGCTTGATTCAAGAGATTAAGGAAGATATTTTAAGCGGGGCTCATAGTTCACGATATTCGATTCACCTGGTAGTACCAAGATGTACCAAGATCTTAGACAACATTTCTGGTGGCCGAATTTGAAGCGTGATGTTGCAGAATGTGTTGCCAAGTGTCTGACCTGTCAGAAAGTGAAAGCGGAACATCAGAGACCTAGTGGATTGCTACAACCGTTAGAGATCCCAGAGCGGAAATGGGAACATATTACAATGGACTTCGTGGTTGGCCTTCCGACGACTCAGAAAGGCTACGACACAGTATGGGTTATCGTTATTGGTGACGAAATCGCGTACTTCCTTCCGATCAAAATAAGATTCAACTTAGATCGGTTGGTGAGGCTATCGTAAAAGAGATTGTTTTGAGGCACGCGGAGTTCGGTATCAATTGTTTCGAGATAGGGATCGCGCTTCGCATCAAATTTTTGGAAGCGTATTGGGAATGCATGGATGTACGCAATTGCGAATGAGTCGACTTACCACCCTCAAACAGACGGAGACGAGTGAGAGAACGATTGAGACATTAGAAGATATACTAAGAGCTGTGTGATGGACTTTAAAGGAAATTGGGATGATCACCTACCATTAGTAGAGTTTGAATTCTGACAAGCAGTTACCACGCTAGTATTGGAATGCCACCCTATGAAGCGTTATCGGCAGAAAGTGCGAGAACTCCACTATATTGGGATTAAGTTGCGAAAAACAACTCTACTAGGCGAGAATTGGTACAACAAGCAATGAGACATAGTCGAGGTGATTGAGCAAGATTAACAATGATTTCAAGATAGAGCGTAAGAAATCTGGCAAGATCCCAGTAAGAATGTTGAGTTCGAACCAGGTAGTTATGTGTTCTTAAAGGTCTCTCCTTGGAAAGGAAAGATTAGATTCGGAAAGAAGGGAAAATTGAGCCCAAGATTCATCGGACCCTTTGAAGTTATGAGAAGGGTCGGAGAAGTTGCTTATGAGGTAGCCTTACCTCCATCTCTAGAGAATGTCCACAATGTTTTCCATGTCTCAGTCTTACCACCCTACAAATCCGATTACAAGCATGTGATTGAATATGAACCCCTACATTTCGACAAAGACTTGTCTTACGAAGAAATTCATGTTCAAATTATCGACCGAAAAGAACAAGTTCTGAGAAATAAAGTAATACATTCTGTTAAGGTAATTTGGAAGAACCACAACGCTGAAGAAGCTACGTGGGAACTCGAAGAGAATATGATGAAAAATTATCCTCATTTACTTATTTAGATTGTTATATACGATTCTGGGGACAGAATCTTTGTAAGGGGGGGGGGAGAATGTAACTGGACAAATTTATGAGTTGTGATTCTGGGGACAGAATCCTTTTAAGAGGGGAAAGATGTGACAACCGTAATTTTGTAATTTAATTTTAATATTTATTGGATTGAATAAATATTTTTCGATGAATTAATTATTAGATTAAATAATTAATTGATGAAGTTGTGATAGATTAATTTAATTATATGTGTTACATTTATTAAATTAATGTGGAGAATTTTTATTATTTGAAGTATATGATTATGTGAACTTATTGAATTAAAAGAAGTATTTAATAAGCTTATGTTATTTTAATTAATTTAATTATTAATTAGAGATTTAATAATTTAATATTATTATTAAATGAGAAATTAATTATGTAGCTATGTGAATTAATGAGAAATTATTTTATTTAAAATAAATTAAATAAGATATTGATTTATTTTATAAGGAGTGTGACATTACTTAAACTATATTATAAGCTTTATTAAATTAAATGGGTTTAAATCCTATTCTTGTCATAACCAAACAAAGGCCTAAGGGGAGTTATGAGCGAAGTTCACCATGATGGGATGGCTTGACCATTATTTCGTCGATTCATCTCCTTATTTATCAGACGTCTTTTATTTTCTTCCTTTTCATTTTTTTTTCTAAATGCGGCATAACACGAGAGAATCTGAGAGAGAGAGTTGAGAGTTGAGAGTTTTGTTGGGAAATTCACTTTCTAGTAATCTACGCTTGGGTAATCTCTTGACCCAATCTATTTATTTCGTCTTTTAAAGTTTTTATATGGCTTTCTTACTTACGTAACTCTCTATAATTGGGAAATCATGTCGTTATGTGAATATATATAATAATTAGAGAGTTGTAAGGCATGTTATATATATATATATATATATATATATATATATATATATATATATATATATATATTGTGCTTCCATATCATTGGTTTCATAAGATTATGACGTATGATTTTGGCTTGTTATTTCAAAAATTTCTGATGCATTGATATGGCCCGTATGGCCTTACGCTAAATTTAATCGTTGATCATATATTATCCCTAAATTTTACACTTATATATGATTATACATGCTAAAATGAACAAAATGAAACTTGAGTGGTTGGATTTGACCTTATAACGAATCCATAGTAGTAAATTCTATATTTTTATTCAAAAACCTTCAAGAGCATCAAGAACAGTATAATTTACATATTTTAATTCTGTAATTATGTGTTTTAATGGGTTTAAACTACTCTATAAATGTTGGGTAATGATTATGTATAAATTCTAGTATTTGGGTATGCTTAAACTTAATATATGGACAAGGAAATTGGAAGTTATGGCATATTCATGTATAATTTTACGTGTGATTGATTTTTGACCTAATTTGGCTTTGTTATGTTCATGAAATGAGCTATGAGCTGACTGCAGAAAATGAGAAAATGAGCACAGGTAACCAGCGTGGTGCGTTACTAAACTACATTACCACTTACGTGGTAAAAAAAAAAAAAAAAATAAATAAAAAATAAAATAAAAAAAAATAAAATATTCGATGAAAATTATTATTAAAATATTTATAAAATAAATTAAATATTTTAATTGAGATATTTATGGAATAAAATAAATATTTGATGAAAATTATTATTAAAATATTTATAAAATAAATTAAATATTTTAATTGAGATATTCATGGAATAAAATAAATATTCGATGAAAATTATTATTAAAATATTTATAAAATAAAGTAAATATTTTAATTGAGATGTTTATGGAATAAAATAAATATTCGATGAAAATTATTATGAAATAATTTATTAAGTGTAATAATAGTAAGAGAATGAAAATATTCTAATTTAATAATTAAATTAGAAGGGTAATGATTTGTTAAATAAAGTAGAGTTTATATTAAATAATTAAGAGAAAATGTAACAAATGAATTTCGTGAATATATATGGTATGTGTGTAGGACTTGTGGTGAACAGAAGTAGTAATCGTTTAGCCTACACACGAGGCAAGTTCTTAAACCTTAATTCTTTACATAAAGCAAGTTCATTATTCTATCTTGTTTATTATTATTTCAAGTCAAGATTTCATATTAGATCTTATCATTCTTTAAAAGTGTAATTCCTATTATCTGATACTTATTCGATTGTATACATCTTGAATTTTATTATTCAAATTGAATATCAATTATTGTTGAACCTTGTAAGACTAGTGAACCCTTATTGATTCAACTAGTCCATAGTTGATAAGAGTTATAAATTCTAGAACTTTTATTGAGCTTACCCGATCAAACTTCCTTTAGTGCGGACTCAGATGTCGGCGAGATGAACAACCCTTTAATAGGGGATTATTTACGCTTTAAGCGTTAAGATATTAATGCTGATGATGGTACTGAAGGGTGATCCCCCTAAGTACGAGAAGAAGAGTCCATAGTCTTATGGTATTAAAGGTTTCAAGAATAAACACTTGACAACTGGGACATAGTTCGAGTCTTGTGACCTCTCGAATTTCTTTTGATTCTTGTTATTCATTCTTGATTCAAAAGTTGAGCTTTTATATTCAAAGTTATTAATTCATTCGCATATTATTATTATTCATTTATTATATTGTTATACTTGTGGGCAATCGTGCTCACTCTTGCGTAATAATAACATTGCGATTAAAACGAGAGAAACGACGAGCCTTCCACTAGTAAAAAAGCGAGGCAAGATTAGCAAGTAATGAAGACTATTTGTTTATGTGGTTGTGTAATGACATTTAGAATTGATGTTACTTAAGACTTAATTGTTATGTTTTTTACGAGATATTTTAAGGTTAGATTAACACAGGATTTATATAGTTATGCGATTGATGTAACCCCATAAGGGGAGAGAGTTATTATTTATTCTATCTATTGTATGGTTGTATTTTATTTATGGGTAGATAGATAGATGATGTTTATCTGATGAACACCAAATCTGTGGAAATGGAAATCACAGGATTTGGGGGTGTCACAAGTTAGTATCAAAGTTGTAAGGTTATGAACCTTAGGTGGGGGAACAACCTTAGGTAGTAGCCTTGTAGGAAATCGAGAACATTGTAGTGGTAAACTCTTATCGAGTTCTAAGAAATGAATTTCTAAATTCATTAAAGATAATAAAAGACTTTATGTGCTTATGTGTTAATCTATGTGTTTATTATACGGATTAGTAACTAAAACTTGAAATTTTGTTGTCGGGGATGTCGGATATTGGAGGAGCTAGTCGAAAGTGGGAGGAGGAACCCGATTACCTATAGAGGAGGAGCCCCGAGAAATTCATGTCGTCGATGGGAACAACTTGTACTGAGAGAGAGTCATCTCAGATGATCTTGTCGTTAGTCGGGAGCATGGTAGGAGGCGATCCGGAGGAGGATCTGAGGAAGATGAAGAAGAAGAGGAAGAAGAGAGTTCCCATAGAACTTCATTGATGCGAGAGATGTATGGCGCACTCTATGATCGTAACATAGAGTTGCGAGGATCTCTTATTCGAGATTTGAATTGAGCGAGAAGGTTAGTCGTGATTACTATTGAGCGGAAGGATAGAGATTGTGACTATTCACACACGTTTAGGAAGCGTGGAGTGGGATCTGGTTCACGAGAAGGGTCGGGAATAGAGGATAAGTCCGCATGAAATAGAAGTTAAAGAAGGATCTGAAGGAGACCTCGGAGAGGCTTGCCATAGCGAGAGGAGGGCTAGGAGTACGAGAGTCACGCCGTCTTGATCGTCGAAGAAGATGATCGCCATGCGAAGAAGGCTAAACTTGTGGAGACATACTCTACACTACAAAATCTGATGAATGTGGTCCAAGATCGAGTTAGGAAGTATCGATCCGGTTTGAGGATCTACCATCATATATGCTAGATCGTAGAAACGATGTGCCGCATCATGGAGGAGGAGCGTAGCAAAGGCTATCAGTAGCCTTGACAGAACGATGATAGAATTTGTTTAATTATGTGAAAGACTTAATTAGTTTTTTATATGTAAATTTCGGCGTGTTTATGAGCGAAAGAATATTTGAATGTTTTAAATCTGTGGATTCTTTATTCGAGGATAGTTGATGTAAATAGCAGTTATCTTTATCGTTTAATGTTAAAACTTTGATTTGAATGCAAATATATCAAGTTGTTTGAGATGATGTGTTAAGTGATATGTTAAATTGTTGAGTAATGCCTTAACCATTTAGAGAAATAAATAAAGTTCTAATAAAGCGTTTATTTAACGAGAAAAATGCCTTGAAAAGGCGACAAATAAATCGACCCGGCCAGGAAGGGTGACGAATAACAACAAACAACACCACCACCAATCTTGACCAGATTCGGTGGTTGGTGAAATTCTTAGGTGGAGCAATTAACAATCAACCACTGCCCCACAAACACCACGTTCAAGGATTTCAAAAAAGGTGGGACCGCTTGAGTTTAAAGGTTCTCTGAACCCAATCAAAGCTCAAATATGGGTTATGGAGATGGAGAAGGTGTTTGGCGTCGCGAGAGTAAAGGAAGACAGGAAGACGCATATCTGACATTAAATGCTTTGAAGTCGAAGCTAGCTATTGGTGGTGAGCGAAAACAAAGTGCAGGGAGGAGAAGATGTAATAAACAGGAGAGATTTAAGGAGATGTTTTTTGAGATGTATTTTTCGACTAGTTAGCAAAACCAAATGGAAGTTTTGTTTTGGAGTTGAAATAGGGAATATGTAAAAGTAGCAGATTATCGGTGAGGTTCAATGAATTGGCTAGGTTCGCCACATATCAAGTGCATACTGACGAGAGAAAGGCAAGACATTTCGAGCATGGACTGAAGCCCTGGTTGTATAGCAAGGTGTCAATGTTCCAATTGAACACTTTTGTTGGAGTGTTAGAGAAAGCCATACTCGTTGAAGGTGGAAGCGATGCGGTATCTAAATATAATCAGGATCAGAAGAAGAAAAAGAGTGAAAATGAAGGAATTAACAAGACTTATGGAAGTAGTACGGGAGGTAATAATAATCGGGAAGAAAGTGGTTAGATAACTCATCAATTTGGAAGTCGACAAGGAGGGCAAAAGAAGAAGATTGAAGTGTGCTCGACTACGAAAAAGCTCATCCGGGAGTTTGCATGAAGGAAAGCGAGTATGCTACAATTGTGGTCGGAAGGCCACATAACACCTACTTGTTTCTAAACCAAAGAAAGGTGCCTGCTTCACTTGTGGCTCAAAGGATCATCTTGCGAGGATTGTCTAAGAAGGGATCTGCGGAGGAGCAGGATCGGGAGGAATAGAGGAAACAACGGTGGAAGCACTCGACTATCACGGGACCAAGCAATGACCAATGATAAGCCAGCGGAACATTGACATAGCGATTCGGGATGCGGTCTGATCTCGCGATGTGGTGTCGGTATCATTCCGATCGATAAAGTTAATGCTTATGTATTATTTGATTGGTCTTTACTTGTTCATTTATATCCGATAACTTTGCAAGAACTTAGAATTACTAAGGATGAGTTAGAATACCCGTGAACATAGAAATTGCGAATAGAGAAATTATTCACATTAAATGCGTGCACTGAAGCGTAGAGTGGATATTAAGGGTAACATTATGAGCGTAGATCTTATCCTATTCGACTTGGAGAATTCGATATTATCTTGGCTATGAATTTGGTTATCCAATTATGGGGCGGTAATTGATTGCGAAGAAGCGTATTAACCTTATGACTCCGTCGAAAGGTTGTGTTTTATGGTAGTAAGTCGCGCTGAACAAAGCGAGTTATCGGCGATGATGCGAGCGGGAAGTTGTTAAAACAAGGCTATGTAGGATATCTAGCTTATATAATCGATATTCGTAAAGAAAATCGAAAATAGAGGAGATACCGGTAGTAAGGGATTTATGAGACGTATTTAGGATAATTTGCGGGACTTCCACCGTTAAAGCGGTTGAATTCATGATCGATTTGGCTCGAGAGCGGTTCCAATATCGAAGGCACCATCACGAATGGCACCGGTAGAGATGAAAGAGGCGATGGTTCAACTACAAGAATTACTAGAGACAGAAAGTATATCAACCAAGCGTATCAACGTGGGGGGGCGCGGTTTTATTCGTAAAGAAGAAGGATGGGACAATACGACTCTGCATGACTATACTAGAAGCTGAATAAAGTCACGATTAAGAATAGATATCCATTATCGCGAATCGATGACTTGTTCGATCAGTTAAAGGGAGCGAGATACTTTTCAAAAATAGATTTGAGGAGTGGTTATCATCAATTGAAGGTGAGACCAGAAGATGTACCGAAGACATCATTCAGAACCCGATACGGTCACTATGAATTTCAGGTAATATCATTTGGTCTAACAAATGCTCTTGCAGCATTTATGGGCTTAATGAATGGAGTGTTTAAGCCGTTTTTGGACAAATTCGTAGTGGTATTTATAGATGACATTTTGGTATTTTCGAAAACCGAGGAAGAACATGAAGAACATTTGAGGGTGACATTAGAGGCGTTGAGAAGAGAGAAGTTAGACGCTAAATTTTTGAAATGTGAATTACGGATTGAAAAGGTACAATTTCTTGGTCGTGTGATCGATAGGGGACGGAATTTCGGTGGATCCCTCCAAAGTCGGAAATTTGTGATTAATCGGGATCGGTAGAAGACGCCAATCGTCGAAGTAAGAAGTTTTCTTGGATTGGCGGGTTATTACGAGAAGATTCATTGAGGATTTTCCAAGATCGCATGACCAGATTGTGAATCGATTAGAAAATCAATGAAATTTGTTTGGACGGAGAAGTGTGAGGAAAGCTTTCAAGAATTAACGAAGAGGTTAAGTTCACCTCTGTGTTATCTCTTCCGGATGACTGAGGAAATTTTGTGGTATATAGTGATCGTCGCCTGAAAGGACTTGGCGGTGTGCTTTCATGCAAAAAGGCGAGAGTCATTGCGTCACGTGTCCACAACAATTGAAAGATTATGAGAAGGGTATCAGGCCCATGACTTGGAGTTAGCTGCGATAGTTTTTTCTTTGAAAATCTGGAGGCACTATCTCTACATGGGGAGAAGTGTGAAATATATCTGAGACCACAAGAGTCTGAAATATATTTTTACAGAGAAAGACTTGAATATCATGAAAGAAGGTGGTTGGAGTTAATTAAGGACTACGATTGTGAGATTCTATACCATCCGGGTAAAGCAAATGTGGTGGCCGAGCGCCTTAAGTAGAAAAGGTCGGGAGAAACTAATGTTGTTAGCAAATGCGGGGAGGAGTTATTTTCATTGATGGAGAAGTTGGAATTGGAAGTGAAGTATCTATGGAGATTGATGAGAAAATATTTGAGGATCTGATCTGGTATAACCCTCTTGGATAAAGTTAAGGAGGCTTAGCTTGAGGACGAAGAATGTAAAAATGTGACAAAGAAGATATCTGAAGGCAGAACCACGAGATTTAAGATGGATAAGGAAGGAATCTTTGAGATTTGATAATAGAATTTGGAGTCTGCTTGATTCGAGAGATTAAGGAAGATATTTTAAGCGAGGCTCATAGTTCACGATATTTGATTCACCCTGGTAGTACCAAGATGTACTAAGATCTTAGACAACATTTACGGTGGCCGAATTTGAAGCATGATGTTGCAGAATGTGTTGCGAGTGTCGACTGTCGAGAAAGTGAAAGCGTAACATCGAGGCCAAGGTGGATTGCTACAACCTTTAGAGATCCCAAAGTGGAAATGGGAACATATTACAATGGACTTCGTGGTTGGCCTTGACGACTCGAAAGGCTCTGACCTTGATATGGGTTATCGTTAATCAATGACGAAATCGCACACTTCCTCCGATCAAAATAAGATTGACTTAGATCGGTTGGTGAGGCTATCGTAAAAGTGATTATTTCGAGGGACGGAGTTAGGTATCAATTGTTTGAGATAGGGATCCGCACTTCACATCAAATTTACGGAAGCGTCTTGAGGAATGCATGGAGTGCGTAATTGCGAATGAGTACGACTTACAGCCCTCAAATAGACCAGACGAGAGTGAGAGAGAACGATTTAGACATTAGAAGATATGCTAAGAGCACGTGTGATGGACTTTAAAGGAAATTGGGATGATCACCTACCATTAGTAGAGTTTGGTTACAACAACAGTTACCACGCTAGTATTGGAATGCCACCCTATGAAGCGTTATATGACAGAAAGTGCAGAACTCCACTATATTGGGATGAAGTTGGCGAAAGACAACTACTAGTCCGGAATTGGTGACAACAAACAAGCGCTGACCGTAGTCGAGGTGATTCGAGCAAGATTGGCAATGACTCAAGATGAGCGGAAGAAATCGCCGATCCACACCGTAAGAATGTTGAGTTGAACCGGTAGTTATGTGTTCTTAAAGCTCTCTCCTTGGAAAGGAAAGATTAGATTAGGAAAGAAGGGAAAATTGAGCCCAAGATTCATCGGACCCTTTGAAGTTACGAGAGAAGGTCGGAGAAGTTGCTTATGAGGTAGCCTTACCTCCATCTCAGAAGAATGTCCACAATGTTTTCCATGTCTCGGTCTTACGACCCTACAAATCCGATTACAAGCATGTGATTGAATATGAACCCCTACATTTCGACAAAGACTTGTCTTACGAAGAAATTCATGTTCAAATTATCGAACGAAAAGAACAAGTTACGAGAAATAAAGTAATACCTTCTGTTAAGGTAATTTGGAGGAACCACAAGCTGAAGAAGCTACGTGGGAACTCGAAGAGAATATGATGAAGAATTATCCTCATTTATTTACTTAGATTGTTATATGCGATTACGGGATGAGAATCTTTGTAAGGGGGAGAATGTAGCAGGACAAATTTTTGAGTTATGATTACGGGGGACGAGAATCCTTTTAAGAGGAAAGATGTGACAATAGTAATTTTGTAATTTAATTTTAATATTTATAAGATTGAATAAATATTTTTCGATGAATTAATTATTAGATTAAATAATTAATTGATGAAGTTGTGATAGATTAATTTAATTATATGTGTTACATTTATTAAATTAATGTGGAGAAATTTTATTATTGAAGTATATGATTATGTGAACTTATTGAATTAAAAGAAGTATTTAATAAGCTATGTTATTTTAATTAATTTAATTATTAATTAGAGATTTAATAATTTAATATTATTATTAAATGAGAAATTAATTATGTAGCTATGTGAATTAATGAGAAATTATTTTATTTAAAATAAATTAAATAGGATATTGATTTATTTTATAAGGAGTATGACATTACTTAAACTATATTATAAGCTTTATTAAATTAAATGGGTTTAAATCCTATTCTTGTCGACCCAAACAAGGCCCTAAGGGGAGTTATGGCGATTCACCGTGATGGGGTGGCGACCATTATTACATCGATTCATCTCCTTATTTATCAGACGTCTTTTATTTTCTTCTTTTCATTTTTTTTTTTCTAAGTCGGCATATAACAAAGAGAGAGAAAGAGAGAGAGTTGAGAGTTCGGAGTTTTGTTGGGAAATTCACTTTCTAGTAATCTACGCTTGGGTAATCTCTTCAACCCAATTTATTTATTTCGTCTTTTAAAGTTTTTATATGGCTTTCTTACTTACGTAACTCTACATAATTGGGAAATCATGTCGTTATGTGAATATATATAATAATTGAGTTGTAAGGCATATATATATATATATATATATATATATATATATATATATATATTGGGCTTCCATATCATTGGTTTCATAAGATTATGACGTATGATTTTGGCTTGTTATTTCAAAATTCTGAGTAGCACGTGATATGGCCGTATGGCCCTTACACACAAATTTAATGCGTTGATCATATATTATCCTAAATTTTACACTTATATATGATTATACATGCTAAAATGAACAAAATGAAACTTGAGTGGTTGGATTTGACCTTATAACGAATCCATAGTAGTAAATTCTATGTTTTTATTCAAAAACCTTTAAGAGCATCGAAACAATTATAATTTACATATTTTAATTCTGTAATTATGTGTTTTAATGGGTTTAAACTACTCTATAAATGTTGGGTAATGATTATGTATAAATTCTAGTATTTGGGTATGCTTAAACTAATATATGGACAAGGAAATTGGAAGTTATGGTCATATTCATGTATAATTTTACGTGTGATTGATTTTTGGCCTTGTTATGTTCGCGAACTCGTAAGCTATGAGAATGACTGAGAAAATGAGCACAGGTAACCCAGCCGGTGGCGTTACTAAACTACATTACCATACAAGCAGTAAAAAAAAAAAATAAAATAAAATAAAATAAAAAAAATAAAATAAAAAATATTCGATGAAAATTATTATTAAAATATTTATAAAATAAATTAAATATTTTAATTGAGATATTTATGGAATAAAATAAATATTTGATGAAAATTATTATTAAAGTATTTATAAAATAAATTAAATATTTTAATTGAGATATTCATGGAATAAAATAAATATTCGATGAAAATTATTATTAAAATATTTATAAAATAAAGTAAATATATTTAATTGAGATGTTTATGGAATAAAATAAATATTCGATGGAAATTATTATGAAATAATTTATTCGAGTGTAATAATAGTAAGAGAATGAAAATATTCTAATTTAATAATTAAATTAGAAGGTAATGATTTGTTAAATAAAGTAGAGTTTATATTAAATAATTAAGAGAAAATGTAACTAATGAATTTCGTGAATATATATGGTATGTGTGTAGGACTTGTGGTGAGAAGTAAGTAGTAATCGTTTAGCTTCTACGACGAGGCAAGTTCTAAACCTTAATTCTTTACATAAAGCAAGTTCATTATTCTATCTTGTTTATTATTATTTCAAGTCGAGATTTCATATTAGATCTTATCATTCTTTAAAAGCATAATTCCTATTATCTGATACTTATTCGATTGTATACATCTTGAATTTTATTATTCAAATTGAATATCAATTATTGTTGAACCTTGTAAGACTAGTGAACCCTTATTGATTCAACTAGTCCATAGTTGATAAGCGTTATAAATTCTAGAACTTTTATTGAGCTTACCCGATCAAACTTCCTTTAGTGCGGACTCAGATGTCAAATGAGAGATGAACAACCCTTTAATAGGGGATTATTTATGCTTTAAGCGTTAAGATATTGTACGCATGATATGGTACTAAGGGTGATCCCCTAAGTCACGAGAAGAAGAGTCCATAGTCTTATAGTATTAAAGGTTTCAAGAATAAACACTTGACAACCTAGGACATAGTTCAAGGTCTTATGACCCTTAGAATTTCTTTTGATTCTTTTTATTCATTCTTGATTCAAAAGTTGAGCTTTTATATTCAAAGTTATTAATTCATTCGCATGTTATTATTATTCATTTATTATATTGTTATACTTGTGGGCAATCGTGCTCACTCTCTTGCGTAATAATAACATTGCGATTAAAACGAGAGAAACAGACGAGCCTTCCACTAGTAAAGGCAAGGGTAAGATTAGCAAGTAATGAAGACTATTTGTTTATGTGGTTGTGTAATGACATTTAGAATTGATGTTACTTAAGACTTAATTGTTATGTTTCCGCACAGATATTTTAAGGTTAGATTAACACAGGATTTATTTAGTTATCACGATTGATGTAACCCCATAAGGGAGAGAGTTATTATTTATTCTATCTATTGTATGGTTGTATTTTATTTATGGGTAGATAGATAGATGATGTTTGTATAGTGAACACCAAATCCTGTGGAAATGGAAGTACCGGATTTGGGGGTGTCACAATTAGCATGCTTGTCTGCTTAGAGGAAAATGTTGTTTTTAATGATAGAATTGTGTAGGAAGTGAGTAATGACTATGAAGACACTGAAACTCAAGTTTTGGGAATGCATGGGTATCCTTGCTTTATATTAAAAAAATAGAAAAAAATGAATAAACATCGTGGCTAGTCTTGTTTCGGGGTCTTTGTTACTTGAGTAAGTACGCCCGAGGGGATTGTCTCTACACCTAGCGCCCTAAGGTCTTAATGGTCTGGGAGTCGTTAGTTGAAAGCTCGCTAAGGGGTAGCACATTTAGCCTAATGGAATGAGACATTGCACAGTCATGAAAAAAAAATTCAATAAACACCGTAGGAAAGTGCAAAAATCGCCCTCGTGAGTAAAAATAAGCAGAATAAACCCTTTGTTGAACCTTACCTTGTATTGATGTGTTAGAGTAGTTGTTGCTTCATTTATATGCATATTTCTTGGTTTGAACCTCAATTTTCTCTCTTAAGCAGTATAGCAGGTGAAATCCTTGCCTTTGTCAAGCTTATCTGTGAACACATCACACACATATAGCATCTTTACAGCAGGTTAGGATTATCTGATTGTATGTCATTATGCCTTTAGCTTAGTTTGATGCTTTGTTCTTGGATCTTGATATTTCTCTGAGGTATACCTTATTGGAATTCTTAACATGGCTTGAAATTTGGGGATTCATTGTCAAAGTAGCGTAGCTTGCATAGCCTGTAGATTGCATTATATTATGTTTCTTGGGTTCAAGCAACAGTTAATGTTTGGGGGTATTTGATAAGTAGGTTTTATATCTACTTATCCGGTATCTTTTACTTGAATTAGTTGTTTATATTCATGTTTCTTAGTTACTTTTCATGCATTTTGTGTTTATTTTGTAGATCTTATGTTTGGGAGCGGTGTGAGCGACTATTGGTAAGGAAAAGCAAGGAAAATACAAAAAAAAGCAATCCGGACATCATTTGGGCTTTAATGTTTGCTTCATGTTATTGGTTTGGAACTTAGCTTACATTGTAGAGCGTCTTCGTAGCTTTCCAAAACATCTTGAATCGTTCTAATCGGAGTTCGGATGCAAGAGTTATGATCTTTGTACCAACGGACGTCAAACTTCGCTATTTTGGTTAGCCATTTTCATAGCAGTCCCTTCCAGCCCAATTTAAACCTTCATCCGGCCAGAATTTCTCAATCATCGAAGAATGAAAGTTGTAGAGATCATCAATATTTTTTATTTGATAGGTGGCTGGCCCCATTACTCTTCCCAGATCAAAAGTTATGGCCATTTTACCGGAGGACACTGCAGCAGAAAATGGACCACGCGTGCGCGCGAATTTGTAGTGCATTTCGCTGGCGTTGTGCGTGACCTCGAGCCAAAAGCGGAATTTTTGCTTGGCCGCGATGGCGCCAATTTCAAAGCCAATTCTCTACGCCACATGACGTCGATGTTGATTCAAAGTCGACTTTTCATTAAACAGTGCAATTGAAGCGTAATTGAGAGGGGGGTTCAATTGAAGCGTATATGATTGGCTATCAATTACTGTGATAACCCATATGAACTTGAAAGACGAAGCATGGGTTTAAATCTGATCTTGATAGCTTATGATTGTATATTCTACATTGTGTTGGGATGTATGACTTGTGCTTAGGATAGACATATATCGACACACCATTCGTAGTCAATTGAGAATTTGGGATTAAACCCTAATTATTCTTAAATCACGTAGACATATAGTGGTTTAGGTAATGTGGGTGTTCATGTGTATTCTATCAACTGTGGATTATATGTGATATGAATATGGTACATTGAGAGATGGCTATACTTTACTTTCGTGTTCTCGACTAACAAACCGGTACAATTAGTTTGGCTTAACATGAAATGTATGGATTTGAATGAGTCAATAGATGAAATTATGATCTCAGGTCTTTATTATCTAGTCTCACTCTAGGAATAGTTAGGTTTATTTTATTTCATAGTTTATATAAAAAAAATATAGTATCATTCGTTTAAATAAGACTGAAATGGTTATGGGTTAATGTTTGGTGAAATTTATTAGTTAATTCTCCGTGGGAATGATACTTTACTTACTCTTTATTACTTGTTGACCGTGTATACTTGCACGCATATATTGATCGGTAAAATGACCAACAAAGTCCGAGGTTCATAGGACCTTTTGAGGTATTAAAACGGGTGGGTGAGGTAGCTTATATGATAGCATTACCTCCAGACCTAGAACGAATACATAATGTATTTCACGTATCCGTGTTACGTCCTCAAAAGCCAGATTATAAGCACGTGATAGAATATGAGCCTATTCATATCGAGAAGGAATTAACGTACGAAGAAACGCCGATTCAAATTATCGATAGAAAAGAACAAGTTCTGTGGAATAAAGTCATACCTTCCGTGAAGGTGATATGAAAGAACCACGATGCAGAAGAAGCAACGTGGGAGTTAGAAGAAATGATGAAAAAGAATTATCCTCAACTATTTGTGTAATTTTTTTTTAGCAAGATTTTGGGGACAGAATCCTTATAAGGGGGAGAGAGTGTAACACCCCAGAAAATCAAACCTTTGTAAATACTTTTAATAATGAATAAAATAATATTATTTATTATTATTACGTGTTGATAAAATAAATGTCGTTCTATAACCTAGAAACGTCGGAATGTCGTAGTATTTTAACTACGTGAGAGAATTAAAGTGTTTGAATTTCTAAGACGAAAATAAAAGCTTTCCGAGAAATTTTCTGAAAAACACTATTCATCGATTTCTGCTCGGGAATTATTTTTGAACTTCCGAGAAATACGTAACGTTATAATATCGAAGTAAGATTGATTATGTAATAATAATCTAAGTATAGAAAATGTAATATTTCGCATGCGGACCTAATTTGGGAACGTTAGGTTTATTAAGCGTTGAGGAAAGAAAGTTGTAATTGTATGATGTGTATACATTGTACGAGGTAATGAACGTAAGTATAATACGACGTATTATACTATTAAGAATGGAGAATGAAATAACGTATATTATGAATAAATATATGAGCTAGCATACGAGAATTATACGTGGTGTATAGTTATTAAGTTGTTAATTAAAGGTAATGGACTTGTAGGATTATTAGCTTAATGGTAAAAGTCCAATGGAAAGTGATATTCAAGCCCGAGTGTTTGATAAATCATGAGTCCAAACTATTGTAGCATAAGCCCAACAAGAAATTAACTAGATTAATTAGCAAGCCCAATATGATAAGCCATTATCCATGGAGCAAACCAAGTGTAAAGTGGGTAGTCTTGATGGGCAAGCTTTTTGTGTGATGAGCAAGTGTTATGCTAGGCAAGTTACTTAGTTGTAAAGTGATGAATAGTAAGGAGGTGGACGTTAAGGAGGTGGGATGTCCTAATGTCTATAATACCCTAACTTAGCCAAGCCTATAAATACCAAGCTTCACAATTCATTTGTTGGTTATTTCATTTCAACCAACTCTTCTCAAGATAAGCAACTTATTGGTTAGAGAGAATAATCCACATAAGTCAAGAATAAGTCAAAATGTCTTTGCTAGTTTCCAAAGAAAAGAGAAGTGCAAGTGCTTCTAGGGTAAGAATCATGTCTAATATATCTTTATCTTTAACATGATAGGATTGATAGAGAAATGTGATTGTATGCTAAGAACCTATAAGAAGTTTTTGATGAATGAACTTAAGCCGAATAAGTTGAATAAGCAACTTGAACCTAAATAAGTTGATAAACTTATGAAGAACTTATCATATGTTTGTCATATGAGATTAGTATGTTCAATATAGTATGAAAACATTGATTGATGGACTTAAGTTCATATTAAGTCATAAGCATAAGAAATTATAGTTAATAAGTTGAATAAGTCATTGACTTATGAGAATAAGTCAAAACCTACTTTGAGAATAAGTTGGTATAATAAGTAACTTGTAATGTTCATATGTTGGTTAAAATCCATTTAGAATCATTAAGAATGAAGTTTTGCCGAAATTTACACGATTAGACAATAATCGTCGAATTCGTAAAATTCTCAGAATGGAAGTCGTATTTTGTGTTTGAAGTCGGAAACATTGGTTATAATGAGTCCTAATATACACGCTTGCATGATCATAACGTACTTTACTCATTTCTTGATGACATTAGCTTTCTCATTGTAATTTTCTTTGAATTTAACACCAAGTCAACTTAGCATATACAAGGCATATTAGCATATAACTCTCATGCATTTACAACATATACTAAAGTCACATATGCATGCTCAAATGGTCAGAACTTATTAGATAAAAGTCTTCGTCAAGTTCTCTTTGAAAAGCTTTAAGTTTCTTATCTTTGAAATAGTCTTAACTTTCAATCATGTATGCTAGTGTGTTCAATTACTTTAGTCTTGCGTTTCATGTCAATATAAACCATATTATCTTACTCATTAAGTCAGAATGCTCACATGATGTGTTTGTGACAAAGTTCACTTTCGAACTACAATTTTCATTTCAAAACCACAAGTGTTGTGTCCATCATATGAACTAATATTGTTATACTTGATCATACAACATGCATATGCTTATGTGTGAGTGTTAAAAAAATTTCATGTTTGCTCTAACCATATACTAACAAGTTAGCACATCAGAAACTAAACAGAAAACACCGTGTCTGTGTGTAGTGCGAGAAGCATTGTACATTTGCACCCTAGTATAATTAAATAGCAATGACACGCCGTATGCCGTAAATAAAAATCGACTTTGGTTACTGGTAGCAATGCCGCAACTAAGACTAAATTACAAATTAGCGCAATGCATGCGCATCGTAGAGACAATAGCTTGCTCTGTTCGGTAGTTCAGCAACTCCTCACAAAATCTCCTTATGGAAAGGGTTCCTAACATAACCCAACACATTTAGAAGCTTGTATAACACTAAGCAACACAACCCAAATAAAATATCAACTATCACATGCTTAATTCAAAGAATCAATTCACTAAGCATTTTATCAAAAATGAAAATTGGAAATAGAATTTATACCTTTGTGACTCAATTTAGCTGCTCTATACTCACTCTATATAAGCTACTTAGCAACTAATTCTCAGCAATTGCAACAAGGAAGGATGAAGGTCTCATTTATAGAAGGATGGTTAACTAGATAATGCCATTACCTCACAAATCAAACCATTGGCTTTCAAGAATGCACAAGGGTTAAGGGAGAGTTGGTGAGAGTTGGTAATCTCCATCATGAATCCCACTCCCCATCCACTAATTGATCTAGATTGGTGAATTTGAGATGAAGAATAGAGTAGGATAGCTAGCTTTTGGAAAATACGTAAATTAGCTTCATGCCACTATTCATGTACTTGGTGACACTCATTTTGGGACAAGAGAGAAAGAAAACTCAGCATTTGCATAAATGTAATACCAATACAACATTTGGTTTATACTACACACAT
Source organism: Panax quinquefolius (assembly GCA_020205615.1). Classification (NCBI taxonomy): domain Eukaryota; kingdom Viridiplantae; phylum Streptophyta; class Magnoliopsida; order Apiales; family Araliaceae; genus Panax; species Panax quinquefolius. The sequence goes on from CM035161.1 coordinate 47,822,254, forward strand.
AATGTATACTTTGGTTATAAAGTATGTCTACACAATTTATTTCATATAACATAGGGTATAATAATTTAAAAGGGCATACAATGTATTTCCCAATTACAAGTTATCAAGTAGTGCACATACATATAATTCATGTACATTTTCAACTACCATGACTGTTATTATCATAATAACTTAATGAAATCATTATTAATTTAACAATTGATATTATTATATGTCAATAGGATATACATGAATGTTTACCCACACACTTTATATCATATAACAATATTATTATACAACTCACATGAATGCAAATAATTCATTACTATATAGTCTATATATGTACATATTAATGTGCCATACCTTACTATATATAAAATATATAGTTAACTACCATATAATAAAGGTTTACTATATTGCACAAATTAATCAAGTAAACATATAATCATTTTATAAATTATTAATCTTTTACACATTAATTATTATTTATTCATAATAATTATTAATTAACACATTATCAATTAATTACTCATAATTAAAATTAATCAATATGTTCAACTCTTGCTACTCTATTCAAATAAATTGAATATTTAATAATCCTATCAATTTCTTGATATCAAACTCTTAGGGTTAGTCCACTAATTTAAATAAGCTATTAGTAACTCCCTTTAATCATTTCATGAATTCACATAACCATATAAGCTTTAAATAGGCTCACAAACTAACTCATAAAAATTAAATCACATATTTAATTAATAAGGAGTTTAAAATTCATGGTCGTTACATCCCTCCCCCCTTATAAAAATTCCATCATCGGAATTGTAAAAATAAGGTTACTCAAATAAAAATAGATAATTCTGTAACGCCCGAGAAAATCGGATTTATATGAGAATTAAATTTTTATTTGATTATGTGAAATAAATGAATTTAATTGATTATTTATATGAGTAAGCTATGTGAAGGTCGTTCTATGACCTAGAATGTGCGGATGTGATTAGTATTCTGGCTACGTGCTAGAATTAATTGTTTTGAAATTCCAAGACAAAAATAAATGTTTTCCGAGAAATTCCCGTAAAAATACTATTCATCTATTTCTGCTCGGGAGTTAAGTTTGAAATTTTGAGAAATGCATAATGATAGAATATGAAGACGAGATGGAATATTTAATCATATTTCATTTATGGCAAACGAAGTTTTCACCTGCGAACTTAAAACCTAAGGGTTGAGAAGAATGATTTTCGAGAAGGAAATGAGATTCGTGTAACGAGTTATGATAATGAGTATGCATACGTTATACGAGTGTGATACTATTTACTCTACGAGTATAATACGAAGATTTAATACGACGTATAATACGAATATCAGATTGAATGTGCCTCATGCCGCATATGCAGACAATCATTGATTTCATTGAAGAGTGGTGCCGCAACACCACTCATACAAAGGAGTTTTGCACCGCAGCGCCGGAACCGGGACTTAGCTACTATAAACCTGAAATATATACCGATTGTGTTGCATAGTAAGGGCCCTTGCAGCGACGAACCGAGGTAGGGGAATTATTAGACAAAGTTAGGTTTTGAATTCAATTATTTCAAGACCAATATGAGATTAGTTTATATACTTAATAAACATACTAAAACTATTCCTAGGTTACATATACTGGTGTATATGGTTTGTAACTTAGGAATTGTACGCGAATTATTAGTATGGTAACGAAGAACACACAGTGTTAATAATAAACCATGAACGGTAATCGACATTGGTACTTCACCAATGATGATTGAGTTCGGTTAGTAACGTAAGATCGTTAACAAGCCGGGATGAAGGGTAGTAAGTCGAATTGACATTATTAATGAAATAAAGTCAACTAAGACATAGAAGTGAAAGAAGTGGTAGAAACAATGTGATTGATTGTTTGGTAGCTAATTATAGTGTGCTATGTGAATATATCATGTAGATTCTGTAAATGTTGAGAACAGTCAAATAAATTATTCGAAGACGCTTGAAGGCAAGTTTTCTTAACGCTTGTCTAACCTTCGAGTTAGTCGAGTTTTCTGTGATTCATTGTACTGAGTTGCATGAATGATTTTAAAGAAAGGGTCAAGGCCAGTTTTAACTCGACTAGACTATTCGTAAGATATAGATTGATTCGTATATGTATCTTTCTATATAGAAATGATAACGCTATCCTATGCCAAGTATTTGGTATGGATTCAAAGGTAAGTTTGTTTATGAACAAACAAAAGTATTTTTCATCGATTATTCGATGGGCACGCGAGTTTGCCAAAACTTAAACGTAAATACGTTTAACGGATGAATGTTGATCAACATAGAAAGTACTATAAAGGTGATCACCTAGAAGTGCTCGTAAGTAATGGGATATGCACGACCTTAGTGTTGTGATGTCCTTTTCAAGTATGAAAAGCAGAAGCTCTTGTATGGTCTTTTAATTCTGGGTTGTAATTCCTAAACTATTATATACTTTGGGAATTGAGATTATGAATTGTTAAGTATTAATGTTTCGTAATACTTCATGACTATTTGTTTAGTTATGGAAGATTGTCATATAATTCATGAATGTGGTATTGATATTATTCTTTGTTAAACTTGCTGAGCTTGTTATGCTCACTTCTTGCGTGAATTATATGATTGCAGTTAAAGTTGAGCATACTAAGAATGCTAAGAGAAATCAGGGCAAGGCTAAGATAGATAGTTAACCATCTTGTAATAGATTAGTATGATTGTATGTATTATACTTAAGAACAACGAATGATGTAATCAGTTTATGAACCTGGGAAAGGATTTCACTTTGATTGTAATAAGAAGATAGTAATTACATTCATTATGTTGTGGTTTCAATAGAATGATTGTATAGTTATGAGTATCGTGTAGCACCATATGTCGGGTTGGAAAATACTCGAATTTGGGGGCGTCACAGGTTGGTATCAAAGCATTAGGTTATAAAACTTAAGGGGGGAAGTACCTTAGGCTAATAACCTCGTAAGGAAGGTAAAGTCCGAAGAAAGAAATTCAAGTCGAATGAATTAATAAAGTATTGAGAAAACTCAGTACCGAAAGATTTAAAAGATGGAAATTAATCCTAAATAATTAAATGTGATTTGTGCTTATACTATTGTGTATTATGTACTAATCAACATGTTATATGTTTTGTAGATGTCAAACGATAGCTTGATGTATAGAGACATTCACATGGTGAGTGAAGAGTCAATGAACCAAGTGGAGATAGTACCTATGCTAGTGGCGGAGGTACCGATAGTGGTTCTAGAAGATTCTGATCCAGAAGAGTACATGTCTAGGGAGGATTACTCTGAGGAAACAATGGGAATAGCATCATATCTGAATATGATGATAGTTATGGAGGAGGATATGGAGGTAACATCGATTAATACGGTTGTACCTACTCAGGAGTCAACACCTCCAGATGCAATGAGATCATCAGATCTGGCAAGGTTTTGATAGGAATGTGCATCTGCAAGATCAGAAAAGTGTACATAGAACGAGGAGATTACCGCCCTATATGAGGCGAAGGAGTCTGCAAAGGCAGATTTTGAGTCGGAGCATGATGAGAAAATGCTGATGACGGATAAGGCGAGGGATTATAAGGAAGAGGTCGTAGAGCTTCGAAAGAAATTAGTTGAAAAAGACCAGAAGATTGCTAGGATGTCGTACATCCATGAATGTGCTCACGAGGATTTCAAGCTGAAAATTGATTGTTATTCTATTGAGTTAGGGCAGACTCGACATACGATTAGTTGAGATATTATTTCAATTTTAGCAAATCAGAAACATGAGAATGCCGTAAGGCAATGTTAGTAGATCGTTATACCCTTTTGGTATATGTGTAGTGGCGTAAAACCCTCTTTTGTATAATTAAAGGGTAGTCTTTTTGTAAATCCCAATTTTTGTAGAAGTCAATAACGGGATAGTAATGTAATAGCTTTTGGCTATGGAAACAAATTGTAAATAGTTTTGACTATGAAAGCATATTAATATAATGAGGTTTTTATTTAATATGCTTATTGTGGTATGAGTTGTTATTTGAGAATGATAACCAAGTAGTTAAATAGATAATAATGAAACTTTATTTATTTAATCAGAATTATGCCGCCAAGAAGGAGACAACGTAACCAAGAGGTTGAGTCTCATAATGAAAATTAAGGGGGGGTCCTAATAACCCTATGCAAGAATTCGTTAATTTTTTAACGGCAGCATTTAACCAAGTAGGGGGGGGATTCTCGTAGCACCTAGGGTAGCTAGAACAACTACCTTTAAGGAATTCAAGAGTGAGGGTCCTTCGGAGTTCCGAGGAACGACGAACCCCTTAGAGGCCCAAACATGGGTAAAAGAGATAGAGAAGGCATTTGTTATCACAAACATGGGTGAGGCGCAAAAGACTTCTTTTGCAACTTACATGATGAAGGGGAGGCTAACTACTGGTGGGAAGCTCACCAGGGTGGGGCTAGAACGGAGGCAGTTACATGGGAATAGTTCAAGAAAGTATTTTTCGAGAACTACTTCCCTACTAGCATGCAAGGTAGAATGGAGATTAAGTTCTTAGAACTTAAACAAGGGGATATGACGGTTCCCCTGTATACCGCCAAATTCAATGAATTGGCGAGATTTGCTCCACATCAGGTGGACACAGAAGAGAGAAAGGCTTGTAGGTTTGAGTAGGGCTTGAAACCTGCTCTACTGAAGGGATTTTGTTTTTGAGTGCTTCCTACGGGACCATTCTGGAAAAGGCAATAATAGCTGAAGGTGGTGGTGAGGCGTTGTCTTAGTACCACAAGGAAAGGAAGAATAAGAATAAAGTAGAAGGAGGAAATAAGGCAGAAGTTGCCAGTGGCACTATACCAAAGAGGAAGAGTTTTAACCCTGGGAATAATGGGGTGAAACAAGGAGATCCTAAATGTAGGATGAATGCATGCAAGACATGCAAAAAGACTCATCTGGGAGTCTGTTTAAAGGGGAAATCAGTTTGTTACAACTGTGGGCAGGAGGGACATTTATCACACAACTGTCCTAACCCTAAGAAAAATCATGGGTGTTTTGTTTGTGGATCGTTGGACCACATGGCAAGAAATTGCCCGAAGAAAGGGTTAGAGAGAAATAAGGGTGCTGGTAGTGGCAAGTTAGCCATTATTGGACCAACACCATCGGTGGGTAGACCCTCAGCCCGTATGTTTAATATGATTGTCCAAGATGCGGTTACATCATCAGATGTAGTAGCAGGTATCATTCCAGTCAATGAAATAAATGCTTATGTGTTATTTGACTCGGGTGCTACTTGTTCTTTTATAGCATGTGGACTTGCTAAGTGATTACGTTTAATCCCTGAAAAGTTAGCAATACCTTTAGACGTTAAGGTAGCAAACGAAGAGATAATCCCCAATGAACATATTTATAAGGATTGTTGCGTAAATATTAGAGGGAATAAGTTATCGGTAGATTTGGTACCGATAAGGTTAAAAGAATTTGATGTAATTCTTGGTATTGATTGGTTGATTAACCAAAAAGCTATAATAGATTGCCATAGAAAAAGTGTGAACCTTCGGCTTTCTAAGAAAACCAAGGTAGTGTTCTTCGGTAGTAAATCGCTGAGACGCTCTTGTTGTCTAACGATGTCACAAGCTAGAAAGATGTTAAGAAATGGGTGTGTGGGTTATCTGTGCCATGTTGTGGATACCTAAAGAGTGGGAGCATTCTTGAACCAGATACCTATAGTTCAAGAGTTTGCAGATGTATTTTCAGAGGAATTACCGGGTATTGCACCGGATAGGGAGGTTGAATTTTGATTGACATTATTCTAAAGATGCAAGCACTGCTTTCAAGGGCACCATATAGGATGGCGCCAGTTAAGATGAATGAGTTAATGGTTCAATTACAAGAACTATTAGATAGGAAGTACATTCAACCGAGTGTGTCTCCTTGGGGAGCACCGATTTTGTTTGTAAAGAAAAAGGATGGGTCGTTACGACTTTGTATCGACTATCGAGAGTTAAACAAGTTAATGATTAAGAATAAATACCCGTTGCCCAGGATCGATGATCTATTTGATCAGTTGAAAGGGGCAAGGTATTTTACTAAAATAGATTTACGTACGGGGTATCATCAGTTAAAAGTAAGGAAGGAGGATGTACCTAAGATGACATTCAGAACTCGTTATGGTCATTATGAGTTTCTGGTAATGTCGTTTGGGTTGACTAATGCGCCAGCCGCATTTATGGATATGATGAAAAGAGTGTTCAAGCAGTGTTTGGACAAGTTCGTTGTAGTGTTCATTGATGATATTCTAGTCTATTCTAAGACGTCAGAAGATCATGCTGAACATTTAAGGATAATGTTGGAGACACTACAAAAGGAAAAGTTATATGCGAAATTCACAAAGTGTGAATTTTGGCTTGAACGAGTGCAGTTTCTAGGACATGTTATTGATAAAGATGTCATTTTCGTGGATCCAGTAAAAGTAGAAGCAGTTAATGAGTGGGAGAAACTGAAAGCGCCAACTGAGGTTCAGAGTTTTCTGGGGTTAGCGGGATACTATATGGGTTCCTAACTTTTTAAACCACTATAAGAAGTAAATAATAAGGATTAGTAGTCATCTACAAGGTAAAAAGAGTACTGGAGAAACAAAACTGTTTATACAGATTTAATGTACTACAGAAAAACAGCACAAAGATTCAGATTATCCAAGAGAAAACTGATTTCAGGCTAACAAATCCTAAAGGTCAAGCAAAAAAATTAAAGTAGGGTGTAAAAATCTATGCATGCATATACCATCAATATTGCTCCAGTTAATTAGCATGACTGGGGAAGGTCAGGCACAATAATTTTAGTTTCAGTCCTTCGAGGAGCTAAAAAGCTGCTCCTATCATCACAAACAATTATCATAGGCATCATGCCTATATCATGGTTTGATTTATTAAAACTTTATTATCACTGATGCTCATAATGAGACAGACCTAAAAGACAGGTCTTTGCTCATATTTTTAGACAGACACGGTACCTTTTGTGGAAGGTAGTTTACTCTAATTTTTAAACTTGTTAAGCAGCTTCTTGAGTGAGTAGATGCTTCTTAATTTCCATATATAAGGAACCCAACAGCCACAACACTTTCTAGTTTCTATATGCCAAAACCATAATTTTCTCCAGTATCCATATCAATACCCAGAGTAGACTGGAGCAGTGAAATTCATTCTGCCACCAACATGTCTGAACCTATATAGTTGATTTTCAAGCCTTTCCATGTAACAAATTTTTTCAAGCTGTTCCTCCTTAGAGGGAAATAATAGCGGTTAAAAAACAAGAGAGATATTCCACATACCTCAGGATAATAATTGCTGTCGATCTTTTGAATTTCCATAAAGAGATTTCTAGCAGGTTTTGAGAAGTTAGCCATCCCCTACACAAAGGAGATAGATTCAGTTAGTTTGGAACTTTTTTGCACTGATTGATATCTTGGGGATGACTACAACGAACACTTGATCTTTTTTATGCTGTGTGGCAACAAAAATGTCTTCTAATCGGAATCCTAGTGAGACACATGGTTCAAACATGATTACCGAACAACTCCAGGAATATGTAACACCTATAATATGTAACAGTGTCCAAATATATTATCATTATTCAAGAAAAAAGGCTCATCCACTAGCATTAGATTGTCAAATGAGGTTAAAAAATCTTAAATTTTAGCTAGGATTAATCAAATGTTCCCTTTACTCGAACAACTCCAGGAATAGCATAATACCCTGAAAAAGAGTTACTCCACTATCTAATACCATCTCCACCAAATATTATACAATCACCCATTATAGTCCACTTGAAAATTTTATAATACTCCATGCTTACAAAGATTAAAGTATCAGAATTGTTTTAATCAGGATTCCTTGAAACCCAATATCAATTTTTTACATTAACTCAGCAGTGATAATTGATAAAAGTTCTGAGTTTCTAGGCTATGGATAGAGATTAAACTAAAATGAAAAAAATATAAAGGAAAAACTCACAAAACCATATCCTTTGGATCACCCTGTGTTCTTATCAATGATAACAATAGCCTCAAGGATTTCCCCAAACAGCTCAAAATATCATCGCAGAGTCTCACTCTGAGTCTCCCAAGCAAGCCCTCATACAAACACCGTTGTGAAAGTGGTATCCCCAAAAGGGGAATTCAAATATTGAAACCCTGAGCTCAAACTGGATCCTGAACCGGGTCCTGGCTGATAAGCCATGAACTTATACTTTCAAAGACACTGTTTGTTTCTTTTCCCCCTTTTCTTCCAATAAAGAACATGATAATTCAATTTGATTTTAACAAGTTATAATAAACTCGATCGAAATGAAACTTTAGCTTCAAATAAGAAGAAAAACCTTACAAAACCCACATATGTACAAGTTAGCTGAAAGAGAGAGAGAGAGCGATGGAAAATAAGGGTGTGAGTGGAAAAAGGAACAAACAATAAACACAAGATCGAGAAACTCGACCTAAAGGCTAAGGATCATGTTAAGAGAAATACTAGAGTAGAGAGAGAAAAAGAAACGCTAGAATTGAAATGGAAAAGGGGGAATATGGGCGATGAAATAAACTGTACAACAGAGCATATACAAGAATGGCGGGGTTGGGAAAAAAGTTGAAGAAGTTTAAGAGAAAGAATCTACATGTTCCCGCTGGTTGTGGACGTTATCGGCTTGGAAACCGAAGAATGAGCCGAGCCAGTCGAGGAGGTCCATATGGGACGAACCATTGGGTGAAGGGGAGAAACCGAAGAATGAGCCGAGCCATTTTTCTGTTGCCATTGTCGTAAAAAAAGATTGAAGAAGACGGACCAAAATGTCAACTGAAGAAGGCCTTTAGATTCGTCATTCTTCTTGACATTGCTATGTTTCTTTCCCATTTTTCATGCGAACCAGGAAAAGAAGAGAAAAAGAGAGAGATTTGCGAACTAGGGTTTGAGGACTTCGAAAAGGAGAAGGGAACAAATGAAAACCTCCGTGTTTTTTTTTCTTACCCGACTCCCAGCACATATCTCCGTGTTTTTCTAAAAGATAACGTTTTGTTTAAAAAAAACTTTATAACCTTAAATAGATAATGTTTTTTTATATGTATTTACAATGTTTTGTTAAAAAACGTCATGAAAAAAAATATCACAACGTTTTTTATAAAAATATTGTGGTTTAAGTGTTGTCTATTTACTGTTTTGTAGTAGTGTTTATAAATAAAATAGGAGCACCCCAAGGAGATGTACTAGGACGAATGAAACCAATGTCTAACAATTCCTGTAATAGAGTTTTTAACTCCTGAAGTTCAATAGGAGCCATTTGATATGGGGTTTTAGAAATGGGTTTTGTACTAGGTTCAAGGTCAATACAGAATTCAATATCACACTCTAGGGGTAGGCCAGGAAGTTCTTCAGGAAATACGTCAGGAAATTCACTAACAACAGAAATATCATTCAAATCTGATGTATTTTTGTTTAAATCCATAACATGGGCTTAAGAAAGCTTGGCATCCATTTTTTAATAAATGAATGGCTTTATGGCTTGATATGATAGTGATTGACTTTAGTGGATTGGTTGCTTGAATTTGTATAACAGGTTGGTTAGGAATATGAAAACTAACGGCCTTACGAAAATAATCAATTTTAGCATGATGAGTAGTTAACCAATCAATCCCTAAAATCACATCAAATGCAAGTATTTTCAAAGAGATGAGATCAACAGGTAATGTGATGTTGCCAACTTGAATTAAGCAAGATTTATAAACAGTGGACGTAATGAAATTTTCTCCTAACGGAGTTTCAACAGATAAGTTAAAGTCTAATTTCTCAAGGGTCAAGTTCAAACGTTGAGCACAAGCAGGAGAGATAAAAGAATAGGTAAAATCGGTATCTAATAAGATATAGACTTCGCAAGAGTTTATAATTAGCTTACTCGTGATAACTTCGTTTGGATTCCTCGCCTTTTGGGACGTTACGACAAACGCTTTCCCTTGAACCACCGACTTTATTTTATCCGTAGCCGCCTTTGGTGCCACTATCCCAGCTGGACTTAACTTCTCTACCAAACAAAATCGGGCTATATGACCATTATTTCCACAACTGAAACACACCTTGGAAGGTTATAAACAATTTGGACTTATGTGTCCCTCCTCTCCGCATCTATCACATCTAACTGGCAGTCTTTCTCCTCCCCTAGAATTTGTTGTTGGTGCTGCTGCTGATGTCTTCCCGTCATTGTTGAATCTTCTCTTTTTCAAATTTCCACTTAACTCACCTCTCCTATTATCTTGGCCATGATTACCATCGAAGTGGTTACCATTTCTGGCATGTTGGTTATCATTGCTTCGCTGATTGTTGCCACTGGTATGACTATTATCGCGCTGCCAATTGCTGTCTTTTGGTTGAGCTAACTCATAATCCTGCTCCAATAACTGAGCCTTATTCACTACATCTAAATACAGGAAAAGTTTATGAGAGATAAAATGTTGACTAATTTTGGGTTTCAAACCTCTCAGAAACATTCGCGTCATTCGTTCCTTATTATCTACCAAATGAGATGCAAACCTGAATAGCTCTGCAAACTTTGCCTTGTATTGCGATACAATCATATTGTTCTGCTTCAGCTTGAAGAATTCTACCTCCTTCATGTGACGAATACTTTCTGGAAAGTACTTGTTGTTGAATAATTCTTGGAACCTCTCCCAAGACATCTTAAGTGCAGACGAATGGGTACGTTTTATAGATTCCCACCAGTAATCTGTCTTTTCGCGCAACATGAAGGTGGCAAAGGGAACCTTTTACTCTTCAGTGCATCCCAAGACATTAAATATCTTGGTAATCTATTTAATCCATGTCTCTACCTTCAGTGACTCTGGCTTTCCTAAAAACTCCAGCGGTCCCAACTCCTTGAATTGCTTAGCAGTGACCAGCCGTGAGTTACCATTGTTTCCACCTGTATTTTGAATATGAGACTCTCTCGTCTGGTTTTGCATGAATTGTAGAAAGCTCCTAAACATCTCATCATTCATCATTTGGTTGGTGTTGTTGTTTACAGGAGGATTATTGCCTTCCTGCTACACATTATCCTGGTTGTTGATTGTCGGTGTCTTAACGGTCTCATGTGCTCCATTACTCATCTCAAAATTTTTAGATACCGTTCTCAAATACTACCAGAAAACAAGGGTTAATTAAAGAAATTGACATGCCACATAATATCCCTATATTCTGACAGACTAAACAAATAAGCTTAGGTAGGACACACTAGCGAAGGATTTACTCGTTTCTCCCCTCCTAGTTCTAATCCTAGATCTCCACCAGAGATGATATCCCTAAGCTCTGATACTAACAATGATGCCCCCAAAATAGGTCCATACAACCTATTCTGAGTCGCCAAATACATGGTACAGAAACTAAATACAAACTTCATTAATCCAACTGTCGTGCAAAATACGACAACACATATGTTGTGAGTTTTAATACAAATATTATCTTCTAGGCAATATCCAAACTCAAATAAAGTCCTCATCATAATTATTGTTACACTATTTTACAAAATTGTGAGGACTACTATAACAACTTTCTTGAACCATCACTCCACACCACAACTAGTCCCAGCTATATTCTCGCCTCTTAAGAAGAAAAATAGAATAAAAAGGAAAAGGATGAGCTCAACTAGCCTAATAAAGAATATTATGACTAAGATAATGCAGAATAAATTATCCTTAGTCCTCAACAGGGAAAAATCTGATAGAATACAATAGACAATAAGTTTTAGATCAACAACTGCAGCGGAAATAACAATCTATTAGAAGAGTCAAGTAGATCATGATGTCTACTATCTTCCATAATTTAAAATTCCATCGCCAATATTTTATCCCTGTAACATCAATCAATATTTATTTCTAATCAACGAATTATCTATGCACTACGGGCCAAAGATACTCGTTTGTATCACATGTGGTCATGACCATGCCAAACACCTGTCCATCTATGCACTACGACCAAAGATATCAATCAACAACTCATCTTTGCACTACGGGTCAATGATATTCATCAATCAACAGTTCATCTTTGCACTACGGGCCAAAGATAACTTTCAACATGATTTAAGTCTGAGAATTATGATAATAATAAGAATAAATCAAATGAGACCGTAACATGTATTCAATTTCAAGAATAAGGGTCATAAAAGATAACTTGGACGAAGAAAGAAGATTTTTTTTTCGTGAATAGTACTCGTGAACAGTACTCGTGAATAGTATGGTATGTTTGAATAGTACTGTATGAACAGTGCCCATGAACAGTACCCAGTCATGAAAAGTTTCAAATTTAATAAAAAAAATTCAGACCAAAATTCCAATGAAATGATATTAGATGAAGTGAAATTTCTAATCATTTCAGGAATTATAGAAGCAATACTTACCATAGTAAGGTCAAATTTAGGAATACGAGATGAAATAATATCGCTTACGTAATATGGAGTATGAAAGAAAATGATATTCCTTACGAATATGGAAGAAAATAATATCATTTATGGGTATTGAAAGAAAATAACCTCTTTTACGAAAAAAAATATCATTTACCTTAGTAGAAACTGGATTTGATTGGAATATTGGATATTATTCTGAGAAAATCTTGCACAAAAAGCTACACTCAAAGTATCCTTATACTCACAAGAAATACGCTAGGTATTATAGAGAGAGAATTTTCTGATTCTAGTGTGAGTTTCATTGTTTAACTAAGCAACCTATTTATAGGAAAATGCTAGCACACCAGGATTGACAATTTACACACACGCACCAAAAACATGCAGCATACTTATTTGAAAATGGAGAGTTCAAAATCAACATGAGAACTCCATCTTTTACCCACATGTTTAAACAATTTTAAAATAATTAAAATGAAATCCAAATTCAATTTAATATCTTCTACCTCATTTTATTCTTATACCATAAATTTATTATAATAATATTACCATTTAAATTATAAAAATTATACTATTATATTATCACATTATATAATTATAATGTATTATTATAATAATATATAAATATATTATCGGAGAAGATAATTATGTTTTCATAGAAAAAAAATAAGTTTCGACAAATGTCTCATTCTAAAATTCCTCCATTTATATCAAAATTTAAAGAAATAATTACATACCAAATTCATTAATTATTTATAATTCTTCAATAATTATTTCTAATTAATATTATAGATTCACAATATTGTAACCAGATCGTTCCTAGGAAAGAGAGGGCTTTTCGATAAGGATTTCTCCTTACTGGCGCGCAATTATATGGCCTAACCCCTTTCCTTGACAGAACTTTCTAGACATTATCAATAATGCTATCTAATAATATCAATTCAATAATATGAGTTACTGTGTTATGACAAGTATTGAATCAATAATGCAAAATACTATTTAATTATCACTGTAACAATTATTGCACCAATAATATGAAAAATTATGCAATTTTTACTGTATCAATTATTGAGTGACTTCTTACGTAAGAATCAATAATCAGGGATCTTTATGCAATACTGTAGTACCTTGCAATGCAACCACACGTATTATTGTATTTTTTATCAAGGGTATTTCAACAGTTTTAACGGTAAAAGTTTTGCCGTTATTTTTATAAAAAGGTTATTTTCGTCGCTTTCTATATCTGACAGTTATTCTGTTATGTGGTCCACCAATGATTGTGCCGTCGTATGGATGTTCTTGACAAAAAGAATATTCCCCGATAAAATAAATAATTTATGACCAATTATTTACTTTGCATAATTTGCACATTTCACCCATAACTAAAGCATTATATCAAATCAACACCTTATTATTCAAAAATAATAATTAGAAAAATTAAATCTTTATTCATAAAAAGTTGGGGTCTTACAATGGGTCGGTCACTTGATGTCAAGAAAGATCTGTTTCAACCACAAGAAAATGATGAAGAAACTCTTGATCCTGAAGTACCATATCTTTGTGCAATTTGTGCTTTGATGTATCTTGCAAATTCAACATAACCTGATATAACATTTGCAGTTAATGTGACACCCCCAAATTCAGGTACTTGAAACCCGAACTCGGTGCTTCACGATACCATTTCTATGAGCGAAATAATACTAATGATAATAACAATAATATAAATATCAAACTTAATTTATATATATCAGAGTCTAATCCCAGGTACACGACCTTTAACCATTCATTACATGATAATTAGTAGATATCATTATCTTAATAAAGTCTAACTATTACATAAAATACCATAAATCTTATTATGTTTGCTTTCCTTTTCCTTTGTTTCTGCATGAACCTTCAGGTTGATCACGATTGGCTGAAAACATTTAAATTAAGCAAGAATGAGCATTTGGGTGCCCAACAAGTAATAGCAACAATAAATATTAGCTGAAAGGATTAAATGTTTTCTTTGAATGACACTTCTACAACGAATCAATAGTTGTGAAGTAAGCTGAACTAATAATAACAACATAACAATTCTATATCAAATTTTTGAAACTACGTACTGACTTTAACTGGAGATCATTTGACATACTATGAACATTATTTTCTATTTTCGAAAAGGTTAAACAAAACTTCATCTATAAATCGTCATAACTTACAGACATGGGGGGGTGATCAACCCATTATGCCCTATATTGATCAATACTACATACAAGAACGATACTATTGTTCATCTCATCCACCTTTGGCACACAAAAGTTGAAAGTAGTATGCATACAAGCCAATCATGTTTGATGATAAAGCATATACTTTGTAACAATCTTATTCATTTATTAATAAAAAGTATTAATTTATTAAAGGCTTTTAATTATCTACGTGATCTTTGTTTTATAATATGTGATAAACCCATAGTTTTAAGCAATGCTTTTAGAATAATGATGATGATCATTCTAATGAGATCTAAATTCTTAGAAAGCTTAAAACTAAAATAGTTCCCAATCATTGGATTACTAAATTGGGGATTAGTGAATCCAGGATAGATTGGTACATACGTTAACTCTTTGCTCATTGGATGAGGATGATTGATCTCATGATTATTTGTGTGGAGACACTAAAGCAAGTATGTAGGTGCTTATTAGAGAATAAGTTTCTTTGAGCATTGGCTCGCTAAGGAATACCTAATGGAGTTTTACTTGCTTTGTCGATAGAAATTCTCAGTAGTGATAGTAGTCAAGTGATCCTTGGACTTGAGATCATCATAGTATCTTGTGTATGATGAGTTATACTTTAACTTATTCCTTAAGACCCTTAGGGTATATCGAAGGGTTTGCTTGGGTATAATAAGTTGTGCGTGGAGATAATGTATGATCGATAAAGAATCTACCACTTATTAAAAGAAGAGAAATGTCTTATGTGATTCGATAAATGACAACCCGGTAGTCCTTGGCGAAGCGAATGAAATTAGAAAGGAGTTTCTAATTTGCATTATTTAGTGTTGTGCATTTAAGGATCGAAATACATATAATTAAATAAAATAAGACTTGACGATAATTCCATGTCTTATATTTAATTGGGACATTGTATGGTGGAAGGATTGAATTGTCTGGTAACTATTTACTCAAAGGTTCTTTTATGATTAATGTTGAAATCTATATTATCTGGAAAGTCGTTGATCATTAGGGAGGCTTATCCACATTGTAGAATAAATATTATTTATTTAAATAAATTAATTGTTTAATTTATTTATTTAAATAAGATTAGAAATGTTCTAATTGATTTATTCACAATAGGTTTAATATGGAGAACCTAAAGGTCACACCATAAAAGGAAGAATAATTATTTAAGAAGTTAATAGCATAATCGTAATAATATGTTAAGTATATTTAATTTAATTTATGGTGATAGAATAAATTAAATAGCTTAATATTTATTATTTAATATTTTGAAATATTAAATATAAATTAATAAGAGGAGTCTTATTAATATTATTACAATTATTATTATTTTAATTTCTAAAAGAGTTTAGGAATTAATTTAATATAAGTACTCTCATTTATTCTAATAGGATTAGGAGGTTAAATTAAAAGAGTTTAATTAATTATCCTAATAAGATAAGAGAGCTTAATTAATTAAAGGATTTTAATTAATTAAAATAAAACCCAATTCCTTAATTGTTAAGGAGGTTGCTTGCACATCTATAAATAAGAGGAGTCTTATTATGGGTGGTAGGTGGTTGTTGACTTTTACAACATACGTAATAATTCCAATTTGTTGGAGAGTATTCCTTTTCTATAGAGATAGAAAACTAGGGTTTGAGCCATATACCCATGTTCTTGAATCTTTATTTTTCCTTGGTGGATCACCTCTAGATGCCAAACATATGGGTGGCTAACGTTGATCGAAGGAAGGAACAAAACCCGGTAGATTCAAGTTGACGCGAAAGGATTTGGAGGTGAACTTGTACTTGAGGAAGCTCGATCTTCAAGGTATGATTTTATTCTTTATCTTTTCGTTTAATTAATAATTATCGCATAAAGGGTGATCGGGTATATGGTTTGTAAATTTTTTAAACTACGATTTTTTACGTTTAGCACTTTTTATGCAATTTGATTGCGTTTATTAATATTACAAACCTTACAGTGGCATCAGAGCCAAACCTTTATGCAAATTATTAATTGTTCAAATTTGATATGTATATTGATATGTGTTTAGAACAATTTAATTGGGCATAAATTTTGTTGTATAAAATTTATTTTAAAAAATAATAATAAAAAAAAAAAAAAAAAAAAGCGTCGATTTGGCGATTTTTTTTCGATTAAAAATGTTACCTTAATCATATTATGGTAGTATGGTCATTATAAATCATGATTTGAATCACTTAAAAGGAACACGCCACGTCTTAAAATAAAAAAAAAGGTAGGTTTGTTATATTGCTTCGGATCGCGTGGCATGGCTATAGCTAATGATTGCAAAAATCAAGGAAACAAAAAAAAAAAAAAAATCGAGGATTCATGGATTCATTTTAATACATATATATATACTTAGTATATTCGTATATAAAAGGTTATCGGGATATTATATATAGTATTTATATATATATTAATGGGATTTATTTACTTATATATTATATATATATATATATATATATATATATATATATTTATATATATATATATATGTATATATAATATAAAATTTTAATTTTAATTTTATAATTAAAATAAAAGTTTATTTTAATTTTAAAATTAGAATTTCATCTTAACTAATTAGAGTTGAAATTGGATTCCATGATAACTAATTGGAGTTGAAATTGGATTCCATCTTTCCTTAAATAAAGGAGTTTATTTAGATATGAAATAAGATTTCATATTATTCAAAATAAAAAGAGTTTATTTGTGAATAGGAAAGAGAATCCATGTTTCCTTAAATAAAGGAGTTTATTTAAATATGAAATAAGATTTCATATTATTCAAAAATAAAGGAGTTTATTTGTGAATAGGACCGAGAATCCGTGTTTCTTTTAATAAAAGAGTTTTATTTTATTTATTTTTTTACATGGAATTAGATTCCATAATTAATTAAAATAAAGGAGTTTATTTTGATTAAAGATTTTGATTAAAATAAAATAGTTTATTTTATTCAAAATTGGATGAATTAAAATAAAATAGTTTTATTTTGATTTAAATTTGGATTAAAATAAAGGAGTTTATTTTGATTCAAAAATAGATTTTATACTAACTAAATTTGCCCATTAAATGATATCAATATATATATTGAATGTTTATTATTCATAAGATGAATGTTATTTATTGATGCATATGATGATGTGTATGATAATAAATGGGATTGATTATGGACTATTAACTTGATGTGATTGGATTTTATTTTAGTTGGATGCATGAATGTATGGGTTTTATTAAATGGAATTCTGCGTACCTCGTCTTCTCTAATTTTTCTTAATGTAAATTCTATCTCCTCGATGTACTTCCCTTATCAACTTGATCGAGGTTTTATTTATTTTAAAATAGTTATGTAATAGGAATAGTTAGAATTAATTTTTGAAGAATTAGAGATCAAGGAGAAGCAAGGCGCTTGAAGACAGATTTGTAATGGAGCAGAGTTTAAATGTAATAGTTATATTTAAATATTATTTTTTGCACCCCAGGGTTTGACCTTTTGGTTCACTTGGTGGCTCTAGTGAACCAAACTAGAATAAAAGTCCATAATCAATTCGGGTAGAATATAGTATTCTATATGTGCATGCTTATACTATATATATTATATATTATGCAAACATGCTTCACATGTTCATTAATATACGCCGTATTTTATATATATATATATAAATGCGTGCTTTAAACAAGATGAGAAAAATTAATAACAAACCCCTCAATTTTTATATTAAGTCCTAAGCGTTCAAAGATATTTGGAATATCGAGCGTCGCCTTCTAGCATGATAAAATTAATAGAGTATTAAATATTTAATATGAGTTTGTTGTGTGTTACCACAAGGCAAGTATTAAGTATTTAAGATGTTAATTTATCACATTTGATGCTTATAAAGAAAATTGAACAATATTGTTTTGTTGTGTCACCACAAGGATGATATTTTTCTTTTTGAATATATGGAGTGCTAGGTCGGACTTAACTTGGATAATTTTGATTCGGATGTGCCACCACTTGATCAAAATAATCTAAGAGGCAAAAAGAAAAGGAGTTGCATAGTTGATGTAATTGACAAAAGTTGTCTACCTATTTATTTATATATATAGTTTGTTGTGTCACTTACAAGGCTATATACATTTGAAATGGGATCCTTATTCTCACTTAGCAAATCTTTAATTAGATTTTTTAGAACTATATATGTGAGGGTAATATAGTTTGAAGAAAATAGTGGGAGATACCAATTTAAAACAAGACCTAATTTATTTTGGTAATTAATAAAAGAATGTATGTTAAAATGTTGTTAATTACAAATTCATTTTACAATTTTATAATGTCTAAATTACTATCTTTGCGAAGCATATTAGATGCTAAATTAACGGGACCAGGATTAAATGGATTGGTTAAGGAATTTGAGAATAGTTCTCATGGTGAAAAAGTTATCTTATGTCCTTAATATGTCTATCCTGCTGAATGGTTGCGCATAATGCCTCTGAGGAAGACATTGCTACTTTTAGAAAGTGGCAAGATGATGCACTGATTGGCTCAATGCATCATGCTCGCATCTATGAGTAATGTGAGCTTGACATCGGACATGAAACTATGGATGCTCCTCTTATATTCACGCACATCAAGTAGTTGATGGTGAGGAAAGTAGGGCCGATAGATATCGAGATATCTAAGGAGCTCTTCCGATCTAGAATGCCAGAGTGACACTCTGATGATGAGATAAAAGTCCTTAACATTATCAATTTGATTGATCAATTAGGACAACGGATTTTGTCATGGATGGAGAGTTGAGCCAAGATTTGATCTTGCACTCACTTTCGGACTCCTCTCACAATTGTTGTGAATTTTTCATATGAACAAGGTAGAATATCGGCCTCATTGATTTTCTTAACATGTTGAAAAATGTTGAGTCACTTTCAACCAAGAAAGACCAAGTCTTCTTGGTAGGGCCAAAGGATCTTACGAAAAAAGAAAGCGATTCAAAGAAGGTAAATAGAAAGGCGTAAACAAAGGATAATAAGAACAAAAGCGTCACGGATAGCAAAGGAGTTTGCTTCACTTGCAATAAGCACGGACCTTTGGAAGAAAGCTGCGAAGCATCTTGCGAGAGGCTAACCAAAGAAGCTTAGTGAAGTTTCGATTTATAATCTGTTTTTTGTTCATGATTGAAATAAATTTTCTTTAAGTCGAGGTTTACTTGGGTATTGGATCTGAGCTTTGGTTATCATAAATATAGATTTATGAAGAGACCAAGCGAGTAGAAAGCTAAACAAATATAAGTAATCTATAATGCGAGAAATGTAGCAAAGGTTGCCATATTAGCCATAGAAACTTATAGTTTAGCAATGCCTACTGGGCAAATCTATTAAGTCGATAAGTTGTTATTGTATTCCGGTTCTTGTAAAAATATTATTTCCATTTTATTGTTGGATGATGAAATCTTTGGTATTATAATTAAGAACAATTGTTGTTCTATTTATAATAATAATGTTTTGTATAGGCTGGAATATTACTTAATAAATTTTGTATACTTGACTTACATGAAAATAATTTTGCATATTGAACAAATTAGTATAAGAAAAGGAGATGATCATTCAAAGAGTTGAATGTGTGTATTTCTTTGAAATACAAGTGTGAATTATTTGAAAGGTTCAAAGAATTGAAGTGAAACAAATTGGCAATGTATTAAGATTCTTTGATTAGATCAAGGAATAAATACTTGTGCAATAAGTTTCTAGATCATCTCAAATGGTTTTCTCATAATGGACACATCCGATACGTGATAATTGATTGATGTATACGAAAGGAAAAATCGTACCTTGTTGGACGTAGTGCGGTCCATAATGATTTTATCGACATTCCGGTATTCTTCAGGGTCATGTCCTAGAAATGGTTGTATATCTACTGAAAAGGTAACCTCAAAATCCGGCCAAAGACTCCATAAAAGTTATGGGCGGGGAGGATTCTAATCTTAAGTATGTTAAGATAAGGGTTGTCCAACTTATGTGAAAAGGTTTGAAGGATAAGCTTGGGGACAAGATTTGACATATACTGATTTGTGGGACATCCAAAAGTAAGTTTAGGGTATATGTTCTATAATTCTACTTAGCAAAAGGTGTTTATTTGAAACACGGCGCTTTCTAAGATAAAATATTTATCATTAAAAAAGGGGCTAGTGGGAGGATAATAGATCTTGAAGAGTTCAAGAACCACAAAATACTATAAGTCAAATAAGAGGAACACGTAGATAGACCTATTATACCTGGCCCAGATCGTAAATGCGGAATAGTACCAAAGATACCTAGGAGGTATGGATTCATCATGGATGATGATGATGAGGTACGCATCATAGAAGATGATGATCGAGAAGTTACATCTGATGAGGTAAGAGTTCTAGTGTGTCTAAAAAGGGTCATAGGAGCGTCGTGAAATTTCTAGTATTATATGTTGATATACTACGGATGAGGAATTACATACCAATGCTACAATCGGTAAAGATAAAGTTGTCTAAACATTCCTCCATGAATGGTTTGGGAAGAGTATCTTAATTGGAGATAAAATCTATATAGATAGATACAAGAGGATGCTCGACTAAACCCGAGCGTATATTCATTTGATGCTAAAGTCGTTTAGCATGGAAAACTCAAGAGATGTCTCGTGTCGATGAGCTATGGAGTGTATCTCTTAATAGTCCCCACGGACTCACAAAAGAGAGGTCGCATGAGTGTGATCATGTATGCTGATGAAATGTACGAGACACGATGTTGATCGGTCGTATTATGGAGAAGTTCACTATGAGCCAGTGAAAAACATCTTAAAGTGCTTAACCGGCACTAAGGATGTGATCATATTCATGGTGGGTCTAAATTAAAACTAGAGGGCTTAACAGACTCAAGTTTTTCAGACAGACCAAGACGACAGAAAAATCCACTTTAAGGTAAAGGGTTACCTTGAACAGTGGTGCAGTGAATTGGAAAGGTTCCAAAAAGCAAAAAGTTGTTGGTTTTAAAGACAAAGTATATAGCTATAAATGAAGCTGCAAGTTGATTGTTTGGATTAAAAGTTCATTATAGAACTAGGAATAGTTCCTAAGTCTCATCTTGGATCTAAACATGTGTTGTGGAACTTTCATTTGATTATTAGAATCATTGAAAGATGGGAAATCACTATAGAGATAGTGGACTCTCATGAACAACAATACATATCCATTAACTAAAGCTTATCCAACAGCAGGATAATCGTCACTTAGAGAAGAAGAGTATAAGATACCATGACGATTGGCTTTAGTGCAAGTGGGAGATTGAAAGTAGTATGCATACAAGCCAATCATGTTTGATGATAAAGCATATACTTTGTAACAATCTTATTCATTTATTAATAAAAGTATTAATTTATTAAAGGCTTTTAATTATCTACGTGATCTTTGTTTTATAATATGTGATAAACCCATAGTTTTAAGCGATGCTTTTAGAATAATGATGATGATCATTCTAATGAGATCTAAATTCTAAGAAAGCTTAAAACTAAAATAGTTCCCAATCATTGGATTACTAAATTGGGGATTAGTGAATTCGGATAGATTGGTACATCGTTGCTTGCTCGTTGGATGAGGATGATTGATCTCGTGATCATTTGTGTGGAAACACTAAAGCAAGTATGTAGGTGCTTATTAGAGAATAAGTTCTTTGAGCATTGGCTCGCTAAGGAATACCTAATGGAGTTTTACTTGCTTTTGTCGATAGGAATTCTGTAGTGTGATAGTAGTCAAGTGATCATTGGACTTGAGATCATCATAGTATCTTGTGTATGATGAGTTATACTTTGACTTATTCCTTAAGACCCTTAGGGTATATCAAAGGGTTTGCTTGGGTATAATAAGTTGTACATGGAGATAATGTATGATCGATAAAGAATCTACCACTTATTATTAAAGAGAAATGTCTATGTGATTCGATAAATGACAACCGGTAGTCCTTGGCAAAGAGAATGAAATTAGAAAGGAGTTTCTAATTTGCATTATTTAGTGTTGTGCATTTAAGGATCGAAATACATATAATTAAATAAAATAAGACTTGTGATAATTCCGTATCTTATATTTAATTGGGACATTGTATGGTGGAAGGATTGAATTATCACGGTAACTATTTACTCAAAGGTTCTTTTATGATTAATGTTGAAATCTATATTATACGGAAAGTCGTTGATGATTAGGGAGGCTTATCCTATTGTAGAATAAATATTATTTATTTAAATAAATTAATTGTTTAATTAATTTATTTAAATAAGATTAGAAATATTCTAATTGATTTATTCACAATAGGTTTAATATAGAGAACCTAAAGGGTCACACCATAAAAGGAAGAATAATTATTTAAGAAGTTAATGGCATAATCGTAATAATATGTAAAGTATATTTAATTTAATTTATGGTGATAGAATAAATTAAATAGCTTAATATTTATTATTTAATATTTTGAAATATTAAATATAAATTAATAAGAGGAGTCTTATTAATATTATTACAATTATTATTATTTTAATTTCTAAAAGAGTTTAGGAATTAATTTAATATAAGTACTCTCATTTATTCCTAATAGGATTAGGAGGTTAAATTAAAAGAGTTTAATTAATTATCCCTAATAAGATAAGGGAGCTTAATTAATTAAAGGATTTTAATTAATTAAAATAAAACCCAATTCCTTAATTGTTAAGGAGGGTTGCCCACATCTATAAATAAGAGGAGTCTTATTATGGGTGGTAGGTGGTTGTTGACTTTTACAACATACGTAATAATTCCAATTTGTTGGAGAGTATTCCTTTTCTATAGAGATAGAAAACTAGGGTTTGAGTCATATACCCATCTTCTTGAATCTTTATTTTTCCTTGGTGGATCACCTCTAGAGGCCAAACATATGGGTGGCTAACGTTGATCAAAGGAAGGAACAAAACCCCGGTAGATTCAAGTTGAGCGAAAGGATTTGGAGGTGAACTTGTACCGAGGAAGCTCGATCTTGAGGGTATAATTTTATTCTTTATCTTTTCATTTAATTAATAATTATGCATAAAGGGTGATCCAGGTATATGGTTTGTAAATTTTTTAAACTCTGATTTTACACGTTTCCGCACTTTTTATGCAATTTGATTGCTTTCTTGAATATTACAAACCTAACAAAAGTTTCCCATGTACGGGATGTTCATACTTAGTCGGGAATCCGAACCAAAACAATTCAGTTGAATACAATAAAGTTCTATCTTGTTCAACAATATTTTTAAATTTGTGTCTAGCCAAATCAAATAGCTTAGACGACTTTTAAGTCAACATATACATATTGAAAATCAATAAATATGTATCAACATGTGATTAAATACAATGATTATCCAAGTGGGGACACTTGTATAACCATATTTAGAAATTATTGAACATAATAAATATTTTAATTATAATATAATACTGTGTTGATAAACAATGATCGGATAATTTAAGAACTTATATGAATACAAATGATTGGATACATAATCGATTACAATAGAGTAATAATCTGGCACAATGATAATATAATTCTGAAACTTTCTTACTCATGTCCTTTGCATAAAGTAAATGCAAAGGTAGGATACTTGCCTGGTATGCTACTTACAGTTACACAACTTAGTTTTATCTTTTATATCAAAACCTATCATTAATAAGATCATTCGTTTAATTAGAATATTATATCATAACATATAGTACTGCTATTTGCAGTCAGCACATTACCTAATCACAATATCACATATATTTAGCAGTCATTGGATCACAAACAAACACATATCTAGTCAAATTATCTAAGTCCAAATCAATTTCTGAAACATGTCGGTGTACCAACGGTTTTATCGGGTAATTGTCGAGTTTAAAACTCTATTCCATAGTTCAATAAATGTAAATATCAGTCATATTATTTTTAATTAACTTATAATAATTTTTAAATAATTATTATAATTTATCATGATTTTTCAAACACCTGAATCATTATACAATGATTTAAATATTAAATAATTCTATTATCATTAATATTTAATTAATATTAAATTATTAATGAAACCATTGCCAAAATATTAAAGTTATTTATAATAACTTAAAATACTTTTAAAACATTTTATTACCCTTAAATGATTTTTAAAACATTTAAAATCATCTTTAAATAATTACCATTAATATTTAAATATTAATGTATTATTTATCAAAATATTAAAAGTCATTAATTATAACTTCAAATATTTTTAATTCCTTTATATCCTTTTTAAATGATTTTTAAATTAATAAAATCATTTTTAAACTATTTATTTAATATATTTATTAAATAAATCAAATGTCATTAATATTAAATTATTAATAAAATTTATCTTTAAATATTAAAAGTTATATTTTATAACCTAAAATATTTTTAAACTCTTTATTTTTATTTAAAATAATTTTCTAAAATTAAAATCATTTTTAAACTAATTTATTTAATATAATTATTTAATAAATCTAATATCATTAATATTAAATAATTAATGAAATTTGCTTTAAAATATTAAAAGTTATATTTTATAACTTAAAATATTTTAAATACCTTATTATCATTTAAAATGATTTTGTAATATAATAAAATCATTTTAATTAATTTATTTAATGCATTTATTAAATAAATTAAATATAAATAATATTCAAATAAATACTAATATTTATGAAAAATATGTCAAGTTATTAAAAGTTAATTTTTATAACTTAAAATAATTTTGTAAAACAAATTTTTTAATTTTCAAAAATTATTTTCTATTTTTAATGAATTTTTCGAAAAATTAGTAAACTAAAATAATTAAATCCGTCGCTAAAGGCTTTAGCGACGGTTTTTGTCGCGGTTGGTGTTCTTGAGTTCAAGAATCTTGTGATCCGATGTTCAAGGGCCTCGTTTGACCCATTTTAATTCTCGATCCAGCGTGTTTACAACGAAAGCTTGAACCTTGAACCTTGATCTTGTAGTGTTTATGTAACACTACAAGTATCAACAATAATCTGAAAGTAGTATGCAAATAAGCCAATCATGTTTGATGATAAAGCATATACTTTGTAACAATCTTATTCATTTATTAATAAAAAAATATTAATTTATTAAAGGCTTTTAATTATCTACATGATGTTTTTTTTATAATATGTGATAAACCCGTAGTTTTAAGCAATGCTTTTAGAATAATGATGATGATCATTCTAATGAGATCTAAATTCTTAGAAAGCTTAAAACTAAAATAGTTCCCAATCGTTGGATTACTAAATTGGGGATTAGTGAATCCAGGATAAATTGGTACATCGTTGCTTGCTTTCGTTGGATGAGGATGATTGATCTCAGCGATCATTTTGTGTGGAGACACTAAAAGCAAGTATGTAGGTGCTTATTAGAGAATAAGTTCACTGAATGTGACTCGATAAGGAATACCTAATGGAGTTTTACTTGCCTGTTAATAGGAATTCCTGTAGTGATAGTAGTACGATTGATCCTTAGACTTGAGATCATCATAGTATCTTGTGTATAATGAGTTAGACTTTGACTTATTCCTTAAGACCCTTAGGGTATATCAAAGAGTATGCTTGTGTATAATAAGTTGTACATGGAGATAATGTATGATC